>PVJL010005292.1:0-111206 GCA_004026885.1 Lyroderma lyra
CACACACACACACACACACACACACACCCTCCACGTACTGAACCAACACACTTTGTGTCACTTCGGCTCCTGCTGTAATGACTCTATTGTCGCTTCAGTAGGCTTTACCTGTTACCACCTTACTGATGTTCCCACCAGAACAGGGCACCGGGTGTGACATTTACTGTGACACCCATTTATAAACCAGGACATGGAGGCTAACTGCAAGGCTAAGCCTGAGGATGCGCTCTTCGTAGGGTCCCAGGCTTGGGTGCCCCCAGGCCAGTGTCATTCCTTCTGCCTCTGCCCATGGGCCTTCAGCCTATTTAAGCCAAGCTCCGTCTGGGAGGCAGTCAACCGGGCGCGGGGGATAAGTTGTGGGCCAGCGTCTTCGCTGGGGCACAGCAAGGGCCACGCTCCTAGAGCCCCCCGCCCCCCAGCCTCACCACCTGCCACCCCAACCCAGCTGTGCTGTGTGATCTCAGCTGAGCAAGCTGCCGTGCGCCCTGTCAGTGGGGCTCGGCGAACTGTGGCCCAGGCCTCATGGTGGGGACACCCCCTTCTTTGTGACCCCTCCCCATTCACTGGTGTGGAGAGGCAGGTGGGCCCAAAGGGGCTGGGACACCCACAAAGGGGAGGAGCCCGGGGTCCAGAGGGAATGGGCAGCAGTATGCGCACAAGGCTGACTACCAAGAGCTCGTGTCCTTCCGCAAGAGGGAACTAACTGCACCAGACCCCAGCTCTCCCTGGCACGGATATTCCCCAAACCCTAGATCGCCCCAGGGGGACCAAATACTCCACCCACATCCCCTGAGGCATCCTCACCTCCATCTCAGCTGGGCAAGGCTGCATTGTCCCCATTTCACAGGTGAGGAGACGGAGGCCCGCAGAGAGGCCTGGTGACCTGCCCACAGACAACGGCACAGCTGAGTTCAAGGGCAGAGCTCACCCATTCTCCCCATCTTTCCCTGCTGGCTTTGCATTGCTCCTGGCGTATTTACTTCCTGGTTTAGGGTGCTTTTGTTTGGTTTGATACAAAAATGAGTTTGCCCAGAATGCACTGCAACAGAAGGAAGGGAGCATGGGTGGGGGCAGCGCAGAGTGGCAGGAGGAGCGGAAGCTGAATTCCAAGCAGGCTGTCACTAACGGAATCCACCCACGAAAAATTCCGGATGCATTTAGATGACAATGCGAGATCCTCCACCAGCGGGGCTCATGGCTTGGTGGAAACCCCAGGGGGCTTGGAGTCTGAGGTCTGGGGTGCAAGTCCTGGGCTGCTCCTGACCATGTGCCCTTAGGACACCCCTAACCTCTGAGCCTCAGCTTTTCTGCAGGTACATGGTGACAGCGGCACGTCGTTCACAAGCAGTGTGAGACTGTGAGGTACCTGGTGCAAACTGCCATGTGCTGTACATTTGGGGGGTCTTATGTTTGGCTTTTCAGCTCTCAGGAGCCTCTGCAGTGCCCAGGACCCACCAACCTCATCATGGTGGAGGGAGCGAGCTGGCTCCGACCATCACCAGAGTCTGTGAGAGGATATGGCATGTAGCAGGTGCTTTACCTACCGGATAAATGGAGGTAGGGAGGAATGGACGGCGTGTGGGTGGATGGATGGACAAGTGAATGGATGGACAGACAGATAAACGATGGACAGACGGATGTATGTATGCACAGATGAGTGGATGGATGGACGGATGGATGGATGCACGGACAGCGGGATGGGTGGATGATGTATGCACAGCTGAGTGGATGGATGGACGGATGGATGGATGGACGGACAGCGGGATGGGTGGATGATGTATGCACAGATGGACAGATGGAAGAATGGATGGAAGGCTGAATGGTTGGGACACCTAGCTGCCCCAGAGTCATGTCCTGTCCTGGCAAGAATCATGCCAACAATCACCTTCGGTACCATCTAACCTAATCCTTTCATTTCACAGGTAGAAAACGGAGACACATGGAGGGGAAGTGGCTTCCATGGGACCTCGGAGGACAGCAGAGGAACAGGTCAGAGCCCAGGTCCGCTACCCCCATGCCAGGGCCTGTCAACTGCCCAGGACACTGGGCAGCCGTGACCCATGGCTCACAGTCACCGAGACCTCATCATTCTCCCTGCTTGTTCCCCTGCAGAGCAAGGTCCCCGGACCCCACATCCTCTTCTCAAGGTTGGATGTCATGCCCTCCATGTCCTGTTGGGGTTCCCCTCCCCAAGACTCCGCCCCTGCCTCTGGGGAGTGAGACGCAGGGAGCCCACCCTCCTGCCCTCTCTTCCCCAGCTGCCCACCCCACTCCCAGGGTATGTAGCTGGGTCCCAGCAGAGAGCTGATTGTGTCACCCTCTCAGTATGACATTCTTAATTAATTAATGTACGCACATGGGAGCAACTTGAGAGATGGGGTAGGAGGTACCCTGACAATAAGGTGGGGGAAGTGGAGACCAGGACAGTGGATGGGAGAGACAGAGGGCACAGGGCGTTCACGCTAGACATGCCCTGCGTCAAGTGGGCAAAAGGACCAGACACAGAGAATAGCCCCCATCCCCTCAGGCCCCAGAAGTCACACTGGGAGGTGGTTAGGGGACAGCACTGCCACTTCCCACTGCTCCCCGACCCTGATTAATGTCAACTGATGGCAGGCCCCACGAGGCGGACAACGCAACTGCCAGCTGCTCTCAGGCGGTGTCCCTGTGCTCCACAAGGCTGCCCTGGGGAGGGCTGTCTGGACGGGTCCTGGCCTCATTCTTCCAGGGCCACAGTGTGCCCTGCGTCATCCCCTCCTCTTTCCGGAGAGCCCTGTGGCCCCCAGCTGCCCCCAGCTTTCCGCAGAGCCAGAGCAGCCACGTCTGGTGAGCAGGAGAGGGCCGAGGGCGAGCCCTGGGGCTGGGGGAGGATCCCTGAGGGCCCGCCCAGTGGGGTGGTGGTGGTCCTGGGAGAGGCAGCGTGGTAGGTGGAGGCCTGTGTGACCCAGTACCATGAGGCCAACCCCCACCACAGACTGGACACCCCTCCCCGCAGAAGGTGACCACTGCCGAGGGAATGAACAGACAGGCCCCGGCCGGGGAGCAAGTGTTTGCAGCAGGCACATCTGCTCGGGGACCGTTCTCCAAATTATACAAGCAGCGCCTAAAACTCTGCAGTACGGAAACAAATAACCCAATTAAAAAGAAAATGGGCCAGAGACCTAAACAGACACCTGACCAAAGGAGAGAGGCAGGTGGCAAATAAGCACACGAAAAGACGCACCACATGATGCATCACCAGGGACTGCATCACGGGTCCCATGAAAGCAGCACCGAGAGGCCCCTGCGCACCCACCGGCCCGGCCCTGATCCGGGCCACTCGGGGCCGGAGGGTGTGGAGCAATTGGAGGCCTTACCCACTGCTGGGGGTGGCGGGGCAAACGGCCCAGCAGCCACGCTCCCTGGCGTCTACCCACCGAGGAAGACTTCCGTCCACACAGAAGGCTGCACGTGATGTTTATGGCCCCAACACGTGACAGGACCACGGCGCCCTCCAGCAGGTGAATGGGCCAACGGTGGTCCCCCCAGACAACGGGATATTATTCAGTGCCACAACGAAGCGAGCTGGGAAGCCACGGAAAGGCAGGGAGGGACCTTAGATGCACGTGACTACAGTAAGTGAGAGAAGCCCGTCTGAAAAAGCCTGCACACTGTCTGACTTCCACTATGTGACATTGTGGAAAAGGCACAGCTACGGACACGAGGAGAAGACCCGTGGTTGCCAGGGGTGGGGGGAGGAAGGGATAACTAGGAAGAAAACAGGGGTTCCCAGGGCGGTGAGACTACTCCGTATGACACTGTAAGTGATGGGCATGTCACCAAACCTGTAGAATGCACAACAGCAGGAGGGAACTCGAATGCACACTGCGGACTGCGCGCGACAGTGATGTGTCACTGTCGGTCCATCCCTTGTAACAAACGTGTCCCAAGGATCAGCGAACAGGGCTGATCAGAGAGGTGCAGGCATCGCTTCTGGTCACACAGGACGCCCATCGTGGGGGGGCTGTGCACGTGGACGGGCAACGGGCATATGGGGAATCCTCCACATTTTGCTCAATTTTCTGTGAACCTAAAACTGCTTGCTCTAAAAAATAAAAGTTTTAATTTTAAAAAACATGTCAACTGTGCAAGGTTGGGGAAAAGTGGTCCGAAAGGTGTTTCAGGCACGGGTTGGGGGACGAGTCCCGAGGGAGGTGAGCAGAGGAGATGGTGGGGAGCCTGGATGGGCCCCAGCTGCCCCTCCCACCACCCCCCGCTCAGGGCAGGCCCAGGAGGAAAGAATCAAATTAATTTATCAGGCTGACAAGTCCGCGAACACTGCTTTGGGGACGCGACAGGCCTGGCAGCCAATGGTGGTTTAATGGGCACTTTTGCTCTGAAATGACACCCGAGCCAGCTGTGTCTTCCACGGCATGAGACGTGCTTAAAGATGTAAGGAGTTGCTGGCGGGGCCAGCTTGCCGTGAGGGGCGCGGAGGTGGCATGGGAAGAGGCGACCCCAGAATGTGGGAATATTCCTGGGCTGGGGTTGGGGTGGCCCCCTCAGGCCGTAGGGCAGACCTCCTCCGTCCCTAGGTGACCAGAGGGGAGCAGGACAGTGTTGGTGGTGGGGAGACCCAACCTCTGGTCTCTGAGCCTTGGGACCCTTGGGGGCCCCTGGAGGGCTCAGGCCAAGTGACCTCTAAGTCCCTTTCATTTCTGACATTCTAGGATCTCAGCTCCCCAGGGGAATTTACATTTCAGAATTCACCGACTATTTTCAAATGTGCAAACCACTCCCAAGGGTCAGCGAACAGGGCTGATCAGAGAGGTGCAGGCATCGCTTCTGGTCACACAGCTTATCTCTGCAGAGCTGGGTTCCCAGGGTTCCACAGCCTGCACCCTTAGCCACTTCCCTGTGCTGTGTCATTGGGACAGCGTGGAGGCTGGGCTCGGGCTCCAGGTGCATGCATTTCCTGGGGAGTCTGGCTGGCTAGGCCGGTCCTACCATCCACCTGAGGGGACCTGGGCTGGCTTCGATGGGTCTCTTCTGGAGGCGGCTGCTGAGTGAGGCAGCCAGCCCCTCCCACAGTGTCCACTCCCGTGGGGCCTGTGCAGGTGGCAGACTTCAGGCTCCGAGGTATAAAGGGCTCTGAAGCTACAGTGACCATTACACCCGCACAGAGGATGAGCCCGTCTGTGGCTTGTGTGACACCTGCTTGGCGAGCGCAGGTCTGCAGGTGTGGGGAATGGTCCCCGCACCCTTTCCCGTCCAGCACCACCCCGAAGAGCAGACGCCGTGAAGACGTCCCTGCAGGTCCTCACCAGCCTGGTGTCCTTCAGGCCCTGGGTCCGAAGGGAGGCGGAGGACAGAAGAAATGTGCTCTGAGCAGCTCAGGAGGTTCAGGTGCTGTCTGTCCTGCTTCCTGTTACATTGTGACCTCCCTTGATCTGATCGGCCCATTTCACAGACCGAGGAAACTCAGATTGAGGGAGGTGACGTCACACGCCCAGGAAGGGCAGTGCCCGTCCCCTCCACCCCGTCCCCTGCCCCCGAGTGGAAGCTCCTCCCAGCACCAGCACAGCCTTGAACCCAGCTCCTTGCTCCTCTCCAGGCCCCACCCTGCAGCCTTGGGGGCACCAGGCGATGGCTCCTCCTGGGGCAGGCAGGCACGTAATTCTGGGCCTGTTTGGGGGATACTGAAACAGATGCCCAAGGTCCCTCTGGCAGGGAAGCCAGAAGCACGGAGCTTTCGCTGCCGGCTGGCCTCCCAGGAACCTTCTGCAGCCCAGGCTTGCTGGGGTTCCTGAAGGAGGACAGTATGCCTGCTCGCAGGGCGGCCTGGGTGGACACGGGGTGGTGGGGGAGGACACTACGTCTCCCTCTCACAGCTTCTGTGGGACAGAAGCCGTGGACCTGTACCCTTAGGTCCCGAGGAGGGCCGTCCACCTGGAAGGTGGCTGCCCCGAGCCCAGCCCAGCCTCCTCCCGGCCCCAGTTTCCAGCTCAGACACCCTGAGATGCGTCACCGCACCTGCAGCTGCTGCTGTCAGCTTTCTCCTTCGCAGCGCTCTGAGTTTCAATGACGACCCCTGCAGCCTCCTAAAGAGACGCGCCAAGGACTCCTGTCAGCGGCCTTCCCACTGTCTGTCAGGCAGTGGGCACCCGCAGCCCCCACCCTGTTGAGCCCTGCTGCTGGCTGATAAAGGAGAGATTTTTCCTGCCAAAGGGAAAAAGCCAGCAGGCAGCAGACTCTTCGTTCATGAGGAAGCTCTTAGCCTGACGAGAGAAATCTGAGTGAGGAGCAGGGAGGAGGAGGAGGACAGAGGAGGCGGCTCCCTCCTCCAGGCAGCCTTCCGGGATCGCTATCGAGCAGGTGCCAACCGCCTCAGGCTGCTCAGTACTGAACAAAGTTTTCCACAACTTCATCACTCAGGGCTCTGTGGGTAATTGTGCCCTTTAGCTTGTACTTGATTGATTCATTTTTCGTTAAGTCATTTGATCCCTCATTCAATCACCCAAAACCACTCCCTGAGAGCCCAGCATAGATAGGATGCCATGAGCAAAGGCGTGACCCCTGTTCTTGAGGTGCTCACAGACCAGGGGAAGAGGGGGAACATATATAGGGCTGGGGTGAGTCACCATGAAGTGCTGGGGCGGGGGGTCGAGGAGGGCTAATCCAGCCTGGAGGCATCAGGGAAGGCTTCCTAGAGGAGGAAAGTACCTAAGTCAAGCCCTGAAGGAAAGATGGGAGTCAGCCAAGCAGCGAAGGGGGTGTGCCCTAGGGGGAGGGGACGGAGCCCTGTGTTTCCCGTGTTCCCAGGTCAGCTGGCAGATGAGTGGCTGTACCATCCAGCCGGCTCCTCACCTTCCTCCAGACTCACCCTGAGCCCATCTGTAGTCGAGCGCCCCAGTTATTTCCAGACCTAGGGAGTGGGTCTGGCTTGTAAAGACGCCTGGTGGAGCTCAGAGAACTCCAGCTGAGCCTGACAGGGCAGGGGAAGGGAGGTGGCAGGCTGTAGGGGCGGAGGACCACGGCTGCCCGGCCTCCCAGCAGCTCTGCTCCGGGGTTAATGGCTCTATAATTTATTCTGCTGGATGCAACATCCCGGGGAAAGGGCCCCTAACCTGCAAACCCTTTGCCCAGCTGGGACAAGAGCTCAATTACTACCAAATGAGGGGCTGTCCCATGAGGATGGATCAGCATAAAGTGATCAGTAGAGTGGGCTCGGCACGAGCGACCACTTCTTCCAAGAGACAAACTGGACAACCTCTCCCGGGCAGTGGCAGAGGCGGGAGGGGCCGATGGGAACCTCTCCCACTCTTACCCCTGCCCGGCCAGCCCTTCTGTCACCCATCCTGGGATGCTTATAGCGTAGGTGTGTACCAGAGAAATCGAGGAAACCCCCAGGAAACTGAACCGACTTGGTGTATTAGCACACAAGGAAGTTGTTGCAGGGACTGGTTATAGGCGGTGGGAGAGCTGAGAGGGCAAACGCAGGACAGGGTGACCCAGAGCTTAGCCGCACAGCAAAGCTGTACCACCCCGAGACTGAAGGGGCCTGGGAGGAAGGGGGCTGATTTGAGCCCAAGGTAGGGCAGCTGAAACAGGGCACCCTGTCCCCCTGGGAGCTGGTGTCACGAATGAAACAGCCTCTTGGAGGAATGTCTCTTTGAGCAGGGGCAAAGAGAGGAGAAATGCCCCAGCTTCTCCCTTCTGCCCACCTCTCATCTCTTGTGGGTGCCCCCCACCCCTGCACACTGTTGGCCAAACCCAAGAAGACAGCTGCCTGAGGTGCAGGACAGAGCAGAGGATGGACGAGGAGAGGATATGAGAGGTAACAGCTCAGGAATGGCCCAGTGGGGTCAAGATGGTAGCCTGAAACCGCAAAGCCTGCAAGCCGGGGCCTCGGAGATGGCCACCCTGCTTCCCTGCCTGCCCAGTGTGGAGGGCTCATCGGCAACGCTAGACAATGGCGCTTGGCTCCTGCCCAGCTCCTGGGCCTTGGTGATAAATGCCCAGAAGCTCCCACTCCCAGCCCAATTCATCAAGTGCCCAGCGGCAGGTTGCAGGGCCAGGGACCTTGCCCACCAGGAGCTTAATCTCCCAGACAAAGAACAGAAGCTCAGCCTGAGCCAGGGAGACGTGTAACATGTCAAGGGCAGTGACCAGCGGGCTGAGTCAGCCGAGGAGCCTTGCAGCTCCTGCCAGCCAGTGAGAGGGAGCTGTCTTCGGGTTTCTCCCCTCCTACCGTGGGGGTTGGGGTCCCGGGGCTGGGGTGGAGGTGGGGCTGTTTCTCATTCTCCTGTCTTGTTATTCCCTACCTAACCCATCCTGGTCCAAACCTTTCCTTTCTGCCCCCTGCCCTCCCTCAACAAGAACTAAAAGCTGCCACCGCACCACTAATTATGCTGGGATGCAAGGGTGAGCAAGTCAGGCACGATCCCTGCCCTCTCGGTGCTCACACACAAAAAGCTCCCACAGCCTCCTCTTGCCCCCACGGGGGCAGGAAGAAAGTCAGACGGTCCACCCCACCGCACCCCACCTGCACGTTTTCTAAGGAGCTGAGGCCCAGCCATCCACAGACACAATTCCAGGCTTCCCTTCTCCCCTCAACCTCTTCCAAGTAAAGAGAGGAGAGGGTGGGGAGGGCACTGGATTTGAAGGGCTGTGATTGGCTGCCACCGGGCTGATAGAGGGCTGAAGAGACCAATCGAGACTGCAGGGAAGCCGGCGTGACAGCCAACTAGGGCCAGAGGCGGCTGCGCTGTCGTGCTCTGCCGCCGCCCCCTCCCCGGTCAGCGGCTCCCTACCCTCTGGAGCACGGCTCTAAATCTCTCTGACATAAAATATTGTTGGGGAGCCGCGGCACAGAGAGATTAAAAAACAATAAAGAGAAAGCGAAACTCTCTACCATAATTACCAGCCTCTAGCCGGCAGCAGCAAAAACGCACTAAAATTTTAATAGGAATCACTGCATTTAATTTAACGACACATTTTTTCAATTACCAGAATAATTGTTTTATTCATAAAATGAGTTTCAATAAAGAGGGTAATTTTCCTTTGTTTTTATTATTCATTTGTGCAACATATTTGAAATAGAATTCCCTCATGTTAAGGCAGCTTGGAGAGGACTCATGACATCTGTGTCATGAGGGAAAGTCAGAGGGGGCCAGGGACATGAGGAGGGAGACACCCCCGAGCCCAGGAGATAGGGAATGGTGGGCCTGAGAGGTCTCAACCGGGACATCAACCTCTGCCTCCTGGAGAATCTTCCAGAACGCACTTCAGTTCACTTTGCCTGACTCATCCAGCCTCTCCTGTCACATCTTCCACTCACTCTTGGCTGAGCTCCCGTGAGGCCACTGTGAGGGGGAAACTAGAAATGGGGCTCCTTCTGCACGGACGGAGGGACGCAGAGACTCAGACCCTCCAAAAAAACCTGGTCCTGCTAAACGGTGACACAGCGAGAGCCCAGGCTGTGGAGGAGAGGAGAAAGATGGGTGAAGGCAACCCGCAGAGCAGCCAGCCGGCTGCTGGACCATCGAAAGCCGGCTGCACGAAGTACCCCTGAGGCTCTGTCCTGCCCTCCTGCCCTCCGATCAGGTCATTATAACGACCAGAAGTTCCTGGGTGCCTACCCTGTGCCACCTGGAGCAACCTCCCAGCACGTATTCGCATACAAGTCACACGCCACTTAACAACAGGGATGTGTTCTGAGAAATGCGTCGTTAGGCGATTCCGTCCTTGTGCGGACATCACAGAGGCCCGTCCACAAACCTGGACGATACAGTCTACTGCCCACCTACATGGTACAGCCTATGGCTCCATGGTACAGCCTATGGCTCCATGGTACAGCCTATGGCTCCATGGTACAGCCTATGGCTCCATGGTACAGCCTATGGCTCCTAGGCTACCAGCCTGTACAGCACGTCACTGTGCACACGATTCAATCAAGCACAAGAGAAAATGATGCAGTCAAGAGACGTGATAAACAAGAGATGTCTGAGGCTCCTGCCTTTGTGACACGGAATACTGTTTTACAGTAAACTTAAAAAAACAACAACAAGTAGAAAGAGTACACTCTAAAATAATGATTAAAAGTATAGTACAGTAAATACATAAATCAGAGTCATGTATTAACATCACCAAGTATTACGTAGTGCACCTGATCGTGGGTGCCACACGTCTAGATGGCTGCTGGCGCAGTAGGGTAGTTCACATGGAGCATCTCCATGTATTACGTTTTGACGTTACAACAGTTACGTCACCACAGTTATGACATCACCACAGCTAGGACATCACCAGACAATAGAAAGTTTTGGGCTCCATTATAATCTTATAGAATCACTGCCATATGTGAGGTCCATCGGTGACCAAAAAACACCGTATGTGGCACACATCATTGTATTTAGACATGAGAAATTGTGGCTCAAATAGATTGAGTCACTTGTCCCAGAGATATCTCAGTGGGAGGACGGAGGGAGGGGGCACAGGATCCGAACCTGGCCAGGCTGACCGCAGAGCTCACAGAGGATGCTGGGAATGATGCCAGGCGGCCTTGGGGTCGGCTGCTTCTCAGAGCGCCATTAGCGACATCGTCTTTGAGTCAACTCATCCGCACTCTTGCTCTGGCTTCGTTTACACTGCACTCTAAGCTCTCTCCCTGGCTGGCTCGCAGCTCAACAGCCCTCACTTGGAGCTGCTGGCGGGCGCTCAGAGATATCTGCACCACCTGGAGAGCAGCTCTGCAGGAGGGGAGCAGCTCCGGGGGTGGGGGGGGGAGAGGAGCTCTGAGGGAGGAGCTCAGTCTCTTTGGGTTCTGGGTTCTTGGAGTGTCCCCATCCCACACTTGAGTGTTGGCTCTAGCAACCAGGCCAGGGCTGACAGTCCCAGTGTCACGCTGCTCCTGGAGATGGATGGACCAAACCAGGGTGGGGCTGGGAGTGAAGGGCAGAGGGAGCTCTGTGGCACCCCACTCTGGGCCTACTGAGCTTGCAAACAACTTCTGGGGTGTCTGTTCCTTCTGGACCCCATTAGAACCAAGCAGGGGGATACTGTCTACAAGGGGCCAGCAGTGGAAACCCACATCTACCTGTAATGGGGAAATTGCTATCAACACACCATTTTTCAGTGTCAAGGGCTCCACACACACATTACCTACTTAACACCCACAGCCACCCTGGGAAGTAGCTAAAGAAGAGGAAACAGAAACCCCTAGAGGTCAAATGAGCCTTGGCCAAGGTCACTGTGGTAGTTAGTGGGCAGACTAGCAGGGGGTCACCCCCATGCCTTTCTGGGTACACCTCTCCATGCGATGAAGTTCTCCCCAGGGAGCTGCCCTCTGGAAAGACAGGGTGGCACGAGGATGGACAGGAGAGGACAGAGGGGACGGAGTTTGAGGCTCACCCTCAAGCCACTACCCTGGCCATGACCCCCGTCCCACCTGTGACCTCCTTCCCTGGGCGTGTGTCCCCTGCTCGCTGTCTTCCTCACAGCACAGGCCTTGGGCCCAGGACTCGAATCAGCCCCTTCCTGAGGGGTCGCCGGGGGCGGCACATGTCCTTCAGGCCTTTTGGAAGTCTGCCGTGCTGGGAGCAGGAGGGGGAACGCAGGAGTGGTGACAGCTCAGGGTGGTTCCTCCTTCCCACCCCAGGCACAAGCCTGGCCTTCAAAAGGCCTCTTTGAGGGGAGACATTTGGTGGCCCCAATATGTCCTCCTGGAACACTGGTTCCTTCCCACCGGGGCATGGGAGGGGATGAGAGGGCAGAGGGAGGGGTACAGGAGCGCTGGGGCCCTAAGGCTCACGTCCGGCGAGGTTGTATATCCTCCACAGGGGGCTGGGACCACCCATGCTGACCCCTGGAGCAGACCCACGGTCCTCACCAGCTCACAGGGGACTCCAAACGTGTCCTGTCCCCTCTCCTTGAAGTTCCCATCACACCAGTGCTGACAGTCCCAGTGTCACGCTCTCAGGTCTTCTGCTCCTTCCAGGGGTCTCGCCCCTTGACCTTGGGCTCCTGAGGAAGGGACTAAGTCATCCTTGCCTTTGGAAGCCCAGTGCTTTGCACAGTGCCGGGCACACAGGATCACTAATCGATACCCTACATAAGGGCACAGGACCTAGGTGAATGGGACAACTTCCACGGTGGCATGGGCTCAGTCAGCAACCTCACCCCCCTGCAAATTCCTATGTTGAAACCCTGACCCCTAGTATCTCTGACTGTGATTGTGTTTGAAGACAGGACCTTTAAAACGGTGATCAAAGTGCACGGACCCTACTCCAATGTGACCGTTGTCCTTCCAAAAAGAGATTAGGACACAGCCATTCATGGAGGGAAGACCATGTGAGGACACAAGGAGGAGATGGTCATCTATGAGTCAGTGAGACAGGCCGGGAATGGACCCTTCCCTGAAGCCTCAGAAGGAACGAACCCTGCCGACTCCTTGATCTTGAACTCGGAAGTCTCCAGAATGGTAACTGAATAAATGTCTTCGTTGGGTCCGCCCCATCTGCGTGGTATTTATCGCAGCGTCTCTAGCAAACTAACACACACACACTTTATAGGTGTCTCTCCCCTTCCCTGGAATTAGTTCTCTTCCTCCGCAAATGTGACGCCGGACCCCCGTCCTGGCTCAGAGCCCACCCTCTCCAGGAAGCCTGCTCTGCTTAAAGCCTCCCTTTCCCCCGAACTCTGTGACAGTCTCAGATGTCCGCTTTGTAGAGGATTGATTCAGACGTCTTCGTGGGTTGTTGTGTACATGTTACTAGGTCAGGCGGTGTGGGTTTGGTATAGGACTGATGAGCTTCCTCTGCCGGGGGCTGTGTCACCTCCATCTTCAGATGCCCGTCTAAGGGCTCTGACCTCAGCCAGGAGCCTGGTGCCCCGATGCACGGGGGGACCAGGCTGGGAGGAAGGAGGAATGGGGAGCTTTTCCTGGTTCGTCCCTCTGATCGTGCCAATCCCCATCCCCATCCCTGGTTAATCCAAGAGCATCTGTCACCCAGCTGTGTGCCCAGCTCTGAGCTCTGGGCTGCAGGTGCATGGTCTTGCCTCCAGGAAGATTCACATCCAGCAGGTGACATGGCGGGGACCAGAGAGAGTAGAAGCAGTAGCAGAGGCACAGTTGGTATAGATGGGCCAGGAAGGGCCACAGGAGGGCACAAGTCTTGACCTGGACTTGCAAGGTAATAGCACTTGAACTGGCTGGAACTGGCTGAGGGCAGGAGGGAGCACGTCCCAGGTGGGGACGACAGCTCGTGCAAAGATGTGGCAATGTGAATGGAGGAGCCTGGCCGACTGGCCTGCGGGAGGTGCACGAGGGCTGGTTGGTACCTTAGAACTTGGACTCTGTGCAGCCCATCTCCTCCTGTCCACTGAGGGCAGTGAAGCACATGACAGGAAGGGGCTGGCCCAAGGTCGCTTGTCTTGACTGGGCCACTGCCCTGGGCTTGAGAGAAGACTTGGAGGTCACTATTCCAGTCCCTGCCAACAAGCAAGGGTGGCTGGGCGAGCCCAAACCTCCCATCGGCTTTTTCTCTGCCTCAGAGCCAGCCCGGGAGCTGAACTGGGGCGCTGTGAGGAGGGGCCCAGGTGGGGGAGCAGGGCTGCCAGACGCCAAGATCACATAGGCAGCAGATGCCAGAGGATTAGCAGTTCTGCTTCCCAAAGCCGCCCCAGCCACTTAATATTCTGCAGGCAGGATCGCGTCCCTTTCATAAAAAGCAAACAGAATTGAAATGCGGCAGACTCCAAGCACCTGGGGAGGGTGGGAGTCTCGAAGCCTCGCACCTCGGGAAGAGGGTCTTAGGAATGAGACAAAGGGACGTGAGGGCCAGGTCATCGCCCTCCCTGCTAGCCAGAAGCAACAGACAGCAGAGAGGGCAGCTGCGGGGGTGCAGAGGGGCCGAGCTTAAGGCTCCAGGGAAATACCCATGACTTTGGGAGACATGAGGGCACTGCCCGTGGGGCTTGGCCTTGGGGTGGGCAGTGGGCAAAGCAATGTCACCCCGTGGAAGTCACTGCCAGGAAGTGACACATTCAGAGACCATTCCTGTTCCTCTCATGACCTCTGAGCCACTGGGGTGGATCACCAAGCTGGGAAGCAGCAGGTTCTTTCCAAAGAAACAGATCAACAGAGCAAAACAGCAAACCGCTTTAGTTAAATATGAATAATTCCAGGAGCTCAGTGAGCTTCCACCGTATGATTTTTGTTTGTTTGTTTTAAATAAAGACACCTCCCTTGGATCAGACAAAGCTCCCCTTATCCAGATAGGAAAGAAGCAGGGGGCTCTCCCCGCACACCCCCCACCTCCAGCCCGGCCTCATCTGAAGAGCCCAGCGCACAGTCTGTCACCGGTGACATTCTCTCGGGGTGCTGGCTGGACACGAGGCCAAGTGTGCCCAGGTATTTATATAGCACGCGTTATTTTTGGTTGGGCATTCATGTTTGACCCACACAGGCCTTTTCTTTCAAGCACACGTTTTGTGAAAGGTATGTGCGAATTCTCGTGCAGTTGTTTTCGTTGTGTCATCGTTGCATTTTTGTTTTCGGTTTTAAAAGGAATTCGGTAGCAAGTCACAAGCCAGTGGGCCTGGGTAGAAGGAGAGCACAGAGGCCATCGGTGCCGACCGCGGGGGCCAGCCTGCCTGGTTCCAGTCCGAGCTCGGCTCTCTGCTGCCTGTGAGACTTTGGGGGGATTTTCTCAGCCTCATCCGTAGAATGGGGGTGAGGATTATAATGGCCACTCCCTCCCACAGCCTTCATGAAGATTTTATGAGTTAAAACACGCAAAGAATTCAGCACAGCAGGAGCTCAATAAAGGCTATTGATCAAAATTGAACAGACCTTCAGTAAAGATCTTTCTAAAGCTGGGAGAAGGCTGTGTGGCGGTTAGAAAGTGCAGACACGAGCGTCATCCTGTGTGTGTGTGAATGCTCCAGAACGTTCTAGCTGTGCGAAACTGAGCCAGTCACTTCACTTCTCGGAGCCTCAGCTTCCTTGTCTGTAGAATGGGAACCACGGGGCATGGGGGGAGAGGGGAACGCATGGCTTCTAAGGGGTACGTCTCAAGTGACCGACGCTCATGGACTGACACCCACGGAGGCCCCAGCTTGCCACGGCTCTGATCAAAGGCCGGACCTGGAAAGCGTGTTCTCTCATTCGCTCTTCGTTCCCTCCTCCTCCTCCTCCTTTTCATTTTGTCTTGATGAGAAGCTCCTCTTTCCACAGAGGATGGAGAACACCTGGATTCTTGAGTGCACGGAGCTTCAAAGCCCTTCCGCTTCCTTTCTCGGTACAAAGAGTTGCCTTGAATTGTCTGAGGCCAAACGTCCTGCCCTCACTAGGACCTACAGATACGCAGGTGACAGACAACGAGAGACGCGGCCATAGAAACGGCGGCGGAGTGGACCCGGCTTCTCCCGTGCTCTCTCACACCCTCACACCCGGGCTCCCTGCAGAACCAAGTCCGGTTCTGTCTGTCCAGGGGGGGTCCTCTCCCTGACGCTCATGCATCTGCTCTTGTCGCAGCCCCAGCCCCAGGAGGCTGGGCGCCTGCTCCGAGTGTGGGAGCAGAGAGGATGCAGGCCGGCAGTAAAGGGGGGAATAGCTCAGGTTCTGCCAGTGAACGGTCGGAGAGGAGAGACTCCAGACCGGGGCTTCAGGGCACAGGGAGGAGGAGCCAGCGAATCTGAGAATGTGTGCATGCCATTAGCTCCGCATATGGTTCTGCCAGATTTCCTCGGGAGCCTTCCAGAATTTCTCCACTGATGACAATGACCAGCCCAGGCAGAGATGGAAAGGGACTTACTTGGCTGCCTTATTCTGAAACCAGCTCCAGTTGGGGGGAGGGGGTGGGTGGAGCGGAGCAAGGGAAAGAACAGAACCCTATGGAGAACTGTTCTTACATCTGCATGGCACTTTGAAATGTCACATCGACTTTACCTCCTTTTTAGCATCCAGGCTGAGCCGTTTGCAGCATTTTTAGCCCATTAGGTGAAGAAACCAAGGCTTGAAGAGGTGAAGGGCCTCTCCCACAGCCACAGGCTGCATCGGGGGCCAGGCTAACAGGGCCTCAGTAGCCTAGCTCTGAACCCTCGTTCCCACGAAGACCCCTGAGGGGAGGCGGTGGTTGGGGTCTGGACCCTTGTCCCCATGGGAGCTCCTGAACCTGACTCCTGGAATCAGAGGCCACCAGTCCCACCCGCTGGATGAGATGAGAGAGGGTCCCACCTACACAGCCCCAGGCCGGTCTGCTTCCTGCCTCTTCTAGATGGGGGCCTGGCTCCTGGGACAGGATGGGGCCTCATTTCAAATGATGAAAAGTCAGCCTGGAAGCACAGCAAGGTAAGTAAACACAGGTGAGAGGGAAGGTGAGCCTTCTCCACCGTTCTCTGCGGGGGTGGGGTGGGGGGTTAGTTGGCAGGAGCAAATCAATGACTGCTTTAGTTTGCTGCCCACCTGGAATCCCCACGGGCACCAGGCCCTGTGCCTGAGGGCCAGGCCTGAAAGCATTTTGGGGACTTGAGGGGAGCAGCTGGTTGTTCAATCTGTGAGCCCGTGCGCTGTGCTCCATGGTGCACTGGGCTGGAATCCAGCCCTGAACAAACTGCTGAGGCCCTGGAGCCTCAGTTTCTCCATCTGTAGGATGCAGTCCCTACCAGTATCACTAGCCAAAATCATCAGGATACATTACAGACAAGTGTCATTAAGATGTTTAAAAACCAAACACACACAGGCGCTGCTGGAATGCAATGGCACAGGGCTATCAGGCTGGGTGTCCTGCCGTGGTGACACAGGCCTGCGCCCTTTATATGTTGGAACACGAGGTGCTCTGGGCATGTCAGAGCTGCAGTTATTCACTGGCTGTGCAAATACAGAAGAACACCAATATCCCAACATCCAGCATGTTGATGGCGGGAACACGGGGGACCATGCACGTGTACAGGGTTACAGGGAAGGTTGGCTAAGGTCCCAGGTGCATACATACTATCTCACGCGGAGCTGCTCCGGTAGCCTGGCTCCCACCCCTGCCCCGGCCCTGATGCAGGATCACCAGGCTCCACCCCCCCAACCCCCACCCCCCCCACCCCCCCGGGGCAGCATCTTTCCAAAGCGCCTGCTTGTCAGCAAGGACTTGTGGCAGGAGCTGGGACACACCTGGCGGTCAGGAAGTGGGGTGTGTGGATAGCGACAACAGGCCAGGTAGGCACCTTGTTCGTCCTGCCCTGGTTGGTGCCCCATCCTCCCTGCACTGCCCACAGGGACAGCAGAAAGTGGGGACTCTGCCTGGCTTCTGCCCACCCCACTAGGCTTTCGGGAATCCAGCAAGTGCTCGCCTGACTCCACAGTTTGGGCATTTCCAGCCACACCCAAGGGATAGGGCCAAGGGAGGGCCGGGGTGGGGGGGCTATTTTGGGCCTGGAAAGAGAACTGTGGTGGGTGTGAAAGGGAGGCAATGACAGGGTTGGCAGGGCTGGGCCCCCTCCTCCCCACACCACCCAGCCCAGCCTGTGGTCACCCCTCCATCTGACCTCAGTATAGCTGATGAAGAGGCCAAGGGGGAAGTGGCAGATGGAGGAGAGACCAACACAGGCTTGTGTATGGAGAGGAGACATCAACATAGGGCCTGGAAGGTCCCCAAATAGTGAGGTAGCTGCAGAGAAGAAGCCAAGAAGACATAGCTCTCTGGGCTGCTCTGGGGAGAGCAGTTGACTTCCTGCTTCAGGACATACTGTGTGGTTGTCGTCGTGGGCCCCGGAGGTGCATGTCACAGGGGTTATTTGGGGGCACTCAGTTACTGTGTCATGGGGACCTTCTTCCCATGTGTGGCTCTGCCTCAGCCTCCAATGGCCACAAAGCAAGACAAGGAGCAGGTGGGAGCCAGAGGGCCCCCTGGGCATTGCTGAGACCCCTCAGCTGGTCTCCCCTGGGATGACCCACTGCTCTCAAGGCCTCTGTCCCAGGGCTGGAATCTGAGTGAAGATTTAACAAAGGGGTGCCACAATTTTTAGTTATGAAGATAAATATGTCAATGCAACATTTCCAAAGCAACAAGTTAATGTAAGAAGTCCCACGATGAACAAAATATCAAAACGTTAGAGTCAGCCTCCAGAGGGACCAGGACTGGGGCAGGGGAGTGAGGTGAGCTATGCAAGTGGTGGGCTGGGTCCCGTCTTTACTGGGCATTCTGATACTTTGTCCATCGTGGAATTTTTGCATTACTTTGGGTTTTTAAAAATTGCATTAAAACGTACTTATCTAGATGACCAAATTTCTTGGGTGCCCCTTCAATGTTGCACTTGAGGCGAGCCGACCCTGCTTCCGGTCTCGCTCTGTCAGACCACCTGCTCCTCCCACCTGCTCCTCCCACCCCCCTCCCCCCAAGAATCGGGCAGGTGAGAGTATGAGAGAACAACAACTGTACGGAATGTGAAGGGAACGCGAGGCCAGGAGCGTCTCAAAGAAGAGAACCGGGAGCAGGTGAGAAGCTGGCGGACATGGGAGGAGGGGCTAGAGGGGCAGTTCCGGTATCTGTCCAGGGTGCTGGCCAAGGGCTGGGTGATAAGCCTTGCAATGGCTCCCCAATACAGCTCTCAGTTTGAAATACCACCGAGCACCCCTGCAGTGCAACAGGGCACTCCAAAGGTCTCTTCTAGGTATACATCTGTTTGTGGGGAGGATAAATCAAATCCTATTTTAAGTGCCCTCGGTGAACCTCCTTTTTTCCTCTTTCTTATAGTAAATCTTTTTGTAAACTTTCTTGCAGTTACCTTGTCTTGTTTTGCCTGACTTTGATTCCTCGGATTTGCTTTGCCCTGCACTGTCCAATACAGGATCCTCTAGCCGCATGTGGCTATGTAAGTTTTAACTTCACATAATTAAAAAATGAGTAAAATTTAAAATTCATTTTCTGGGTTTGCACTGGCCACATGTGGCTAGGGGCTACCATGTTGGGCTGTGCAGGGTATAGACCAGTCCTATCACACAGAGAGTTCTGGCTTGGGAGTAAAGTCCATGTGAGTCAGTGTCTGCTGAGAGCGAAGCCTATGTGGCCATCATGAATACTGTTAAACTAATTCGTCTGGATACAGGTGTGGTGACCCAGAGAGGTGCCTGGTGTCGTCCCAGCCAACTCCCCAAAACCTTGAGAGATTAAACAGCTGGGCTTGGGCATCTGATAAAGGTGAAGTGTTGCTCTCAGACCAGCCACACTCCATGGATAACAATGGCCTGAAGGCACTGGAGAGCCAAAGCAGGCATCAGTGGAGGTCAGGGGGTGTCATACTCACGAATAATGCTGGGTGGGCTTTCCATAGTTATGGGGCTCTGTCTGAAGGCAGGCCCCAGCCTCTTCAAGGTGGGCCAGCTAAAACCCAGATAGAAAACTCACAATCTTCGGGTGGGGATCCCAGAAAAAAAGTATTTGAAGAAATAAGAGCTGAAAATCCCCTAAATTTGGAGAAAGACGAATTGCAGATTCAAGGTGCTCGATGAACCCTTAGTAAGACAAGTACCATGAGTATGAGCAGCTCACCCAACGACCCATGGAAAGGGCGACCATGGCTCCTGCTTTCCCTTAAGACCCACTGGGCAGCAGGGCCCACCTCTCTGGGGGCTATATGTCCCTACTGACAGACTACGTGACATATCTTGTCCTCTCTCTAAAGAGCACACAGAGGGGGCTGAGGCTATAAAAGCACCTAGCAGGTGCTAAGTCCCCATGCACATGCTTTCTTAATTGACACTCACAGTTACCTCCTTAAGAACCGGGAACTCTTGTCTCCATTTTGGTTTGCTTATTAATGAATTTATTACTTTTTAAAAAATGGAAATCAGCACGAAGTTTCAGAGATGTCAAGAGGCTCATATAAGATCACACAGCAAGTGGTGAAGCCGGGAATGGAAGGCCAACTCCAAAGCCTGTTTTCTTTCCTTTATATTCAGGCCCTGGTTACACATTGGAATCACATATTTATGGGGGGAGGAGGGTTCCAAAATAATCCCCATCCCCATCCCTCTCACAGGGGTGCGTGAGCCTTTAGAACCCCCAGTGAAGACCCTTGGAACAAAGCTCCAAGCCTGGACCTGTAAGTGAGTAACCCTCCCTCACCCCTGGTCCTTCCCCCCAATTTCTAGGAGGTGCACAGCTATCCTTGCTCTCAGCTCCAGAAGGTATGGGGGTGATAAAATTATCCCCAGAGCCTCTCTGAAGCAGGGCCTGAGTCACAGGCAGCAGCACACACAGGACACTTACTCTGGGGGAGGGGTGAGCAGTAAGACATCAGAGCCCTAACTCTTCCAGGCTTTTCCCGGTGGGGAGGCAGAGAGTCATGCAGCCCCATTATTCTCCCAGAGCCCCTTGGCACTGCCCCGAAGTCCTGGAGAGAAAGCGTGTCCGTGCCGGGCAAGGCAGACACGGGGCAACCGCTCCATGGGCCAGCCTCACCACACCCTCCTCCCCTCCCTGCCCCTGCCCACAGCCCTGCCTCCTGAACCCAGCCCAGCCTCCAGACGCTGCTCCCACAACCCCTGCACCATACAACCCCAGACATCAGCAACCTGCTGTCCCCCCAAAGCCCAGTGCCGAGCGGCTGCTTGATAAATCGTCTCCAAAGACATGCCAGGGTGAAGGGGGCAGGGTCCCACTGCGGTGCAGGTAGCTGGGTGAGGAGGTGGCTCAGCTTTGCCATCTGCCATTAAATTAGCCAAAAAAGAAAAAGAAACCCACAAGACAGTGAGCACCCCTTTTACGGGGGTGGTGATGATGATGGTGATAATAATGATGATGATGATGACAATGATCCTGATGGTGACAATGATGGCAGCAGCCACCCTCCACTGAGCACTCACGATATGCTAGGCACCTCACATACATACCTCGCTGCATCCTCACAGCCACCCCACCAAGTGCACTATTTTAGCTCCATTTTACAGATGGGGAGACTGAGGCTCAGAGAGGTAAGTAACATCGCTTGCCCGTGACACAACTGAGATCAAGGCCAGGTCTGTCTCCAACGCTGGAGCTGTCAGGAGCGGCCTTAATCTCCGCTTCCTCCCAGCCCTCACTGGACTGAATCACCTTTAACCAGATGTCGTGTCCTTGGCCAGGGCCAGGCTTTGGCGACATGGCCAGCCCCACCTGCTCTGAGCCCCTCTGCCGTACTCATTCCCAGAGCATGGCCTGGTGTCAAGGGTGGCTCCTATGAGCCCCAGGGTGGTCCCCAGCCGCGTCCTGTGCTCCGGGAGCTCGGTGGCCCACCTAGGCCTAGCCCCGGCTTATGGACCTGGGTCCTGGGGGCGCATGCGGAAGCCCAGCCCAGGCGGCCCTCAGGCGCTCCCAACAGCCTGTGTCTAACACCGCAGAAAGCCATTACAGCCCACTTAGCTGCAAAGAGCTCTCCTCAGCACTCGTTGGGGCCACCGAAGAGCACCCTCGAGCTCTTTCTTCTCGGAGCGAGGGGGTGTGTGAGCAGGGGCTGCGCGTCTTACGGGAACCGCTGCTTCCTGCCCGGCCCGGCTTCCAGGAACCGTGAGCCCTGCTGGGGACTGGCCAGCCGACCTGCCCTCTCCTCCCCTCTGCTGCGACCAGGGCCCCCGCTGCAGTGGCCCTCTCCTCCATGGGGACCAGGGTCTCTCTTCATGACAAAAACAGTGATGTGACTAAGGAAGGTGACAGAGGAGCCTCGGAGCTCCAGGCCCAACCACCAGATTCCTATCTCACTGCCTGTCCGGGACTAAGGTTCTGGGCCCCGGCACCAGCAACCCCAGGCCCAGTGGACCGGCCACGTTCCCTGCCCTTCCCGATGCCCACAGGGCACTCGGGGTCACCGCCACCATTCGTCCAGCTGCTGGACCACCCTTGGAGTCGGCTTTTTTGCCGGCTTTTCAAAGAAGGGCCCTCTGTCTTCACTGTGCACTGGCCATGCAGGGTACGCAGCCAGCGCCACACCGAACTCCGGGGACGTTCGGCCTGTTTCCTCCCGACGCTGCGTGCACAGTAAGTCTCTCCCTCTTACTGACTTCTTGAGCCACCCAGAGGGCGTTCTGCCTTCCCTCGCACACCTCCTACTGCCTTCCCTCTGGCCTGCGGAGGGTCCTGGTCTGACAGCCTGTGCCTTCCAGGGTTCCGGCCACTGAGCGGGCAGAGCCACGGATGGTGGCCGCCACCTGTCTGAGACCTCGCTGTCCTTTGACATCCATTCATCAGCCAGGGCTCCTAGTGACTGGCCACCGGCCCACGCACAGAGGCAGTGGGGCCTGGACGAAGGGGCCCTCCCTCAGCTCCCCCCACCCCCTGCCTTTCCCAGCCTGACTCAGGGCCTGCCCACAGGTGGGGACAGGGGACGGGGATTGTGTTTTTTTGGGGGGGAGGAGAGGGCTATTTGGAAGAACTGCACTGTCCACGCTATGGGGAGGAGTGGTCAGCACAGAAGCCTGGCCTAAGTTCTGTCTGGATGCTGGGCTCTCCTGATTCACCTGGACCCTAACCCAGGGCCCGACCTGGAGCTCTCATGGAGGAGGGCTGGGGAGAGCCCCTCCTCTATATTACCTAGCACCCCACTGCAGGCTGAGCCCAGGAAGCATCTGATGCATGGGAGGAAGCAGAAACAAGGCAGAGAGGGGCTGTGCAGGCACGAGCATTTTCCTTTTTTTTCTTTTGCATGCTGACAACAGCTGGTGCTGCATCTCAGAGCCTGTGGCTGTGACAATTATCCGAATGTTTACTATGTGTCACTCTTAATAATGCAGAAGCCCCGCCAGCTTCCTATTCAGAAAAAGAGAGCATCCCAGCTGAGGGGCTGGGTTCCGGGAAAGGGTCCTCACTGTCACCCACCGGGCCCTGGGCCTGCTATCCTGTCCCTTCACCCTTGACCCTGCCCAGGTGGCCTAGGCAAAGGGACAGGCTGTGACTGAATCCTCTTCTCTTACTCAACTGGCCCCTTGAGACCAGAATGGACTTTCCCTCTTTCCTGGGTGTCTCCCTCACCCTTTAGATACAGGCTTTAGAGGTGCCCACCTAGGAAGCCTTCCAGAAGATTCCATGCCCCCCACAGCACTGCCCTCTCATCTCTGTGCAGAAGTATGTGTGCATGGAGGAGGAGGGGGGCTCGTGTCCCATCCGCCTGCCCCCCACCCTGCCCCACTCCATGAACCCCTTGGGGTGGAGACATTCTCCTCCACATCAGCTCCATTTCAGTCCCTCAAACATGATCCCTCCCACCTGCCCCAGGACCTTTACACATGCTGTCTCCTCACCTAGGACACCCATCCCTCACCTCTTTGCCTACTAACTCCTACACATCCTGTAGGGATCAGCTTAAACGTCATCTCCTTTGGGAAGCCTTCCCAGACCCACTGTTCTAGGTCATAGATCCCCTTCTGAATATTTTTATAGAACCTGTAACTTGTCTTATGGAACCAATTGCTGCAGTACATAAATAATTTTAATCTAACACCTGTCTGTGTAGACAATACACTTCCTGAGAGCCAACAGTGGTTTCTTGGCCACCGCTCTATGCTTAGCTTACAGTAGTCACCTAATAAATATTCACGAGATGATTGAGTGAATGCCCCAGACCAGCCCTGATTCATGCAGACTTTATCGTGCCTCGCCCAAGGCGCCACGGGTAGAGGCAGATCTGTGTGACTTAGAATGCATCCTCTCTCCCCTTCTGCCATGGGTGTGGGGGTCTAGGGTAGGTCAGTGAAAAGGGCATGGGACTGGAACTCAGGAGCCTGTCCAAGGCCAGCCTCCTGCCCACCACATGACCATAAACAAGCCGTGTGCCCTTGGATACCTCAGGGTCTCTTTCTGGGCCTCAGTTTCACTATCTGTGAAATGACTGGTACAGTACTTCTTAAACTAATGTGAGTAGGCATCGCCTGGCGGGGGGTATTAAAATGCAGATTCCTGGGCCCACCCCCAAACACTCTGACTCGGTTGGTTGGGAGTAGGAGGCTGCTGGTCTGTGGACCACACTCTGAGCAGCACCCCAACCCCACTTGGGTTCCTTTTGGATCTCAAAGTGTATGACTGTTAGAAGGCTGGGATGGCAGGAAGGGTGAATAGGAATCCAAGACAGTGCTCAGGGCGTGCTCTGGGCAAAATCTCCCATCAATTAGGCAGCCGGGTGCTGGCCAAAGCCCTGGGGTGCTCCTGTCCTGACCATCTCCTACTCTCCACTGGGCCTCACTGAGCCCCTACACTCTGAAGCAAGCCAACCCTGACTCATGGAGAGCCCCTTCTGTCATACCCTGAATGCAGCTGTCAGTGCCAGTGGGTGGAGGGCAGTACTGACCAAAAGGGGCATGGGGGCCATGCACTGGGGGTGGGAACAGGGCTCTTCCCCTAGAAGCTGTGTGACCCTGGGAAAGCCACTAGACCCCTCTGAACCCAATCTCCTTCTCTCCAAAATGAGAATAAGACTGGGACTCCATGCTAGAATGCTACCTTCTCCATTAGAAGCACACGCCCACATGCACCCACATAGGCTTGTACATAAATAGGTACCCCCAGAAAGATACAAGAAATGGATGGGGGGATCTTTAGAGGGAAGTTGGGTCAATGGTGGGGCAGGGAGTCTCATGATCACTGGATACCCTTGTGGAATGTGTGCATTTCTCAGTGCATGTGTCTATGAGGCTTCCCCAAAATGATTTTCTACCTGCTCATGGGGCTGTTGTCAGGTGACCCACAGAAAGGGTCCAGCACACTGCCTGGCATGTAGGAAGCGCTCGATAAACTGTTAGTGCTTCTACCCCGCCGTCCATGTCTCCTGCTCCTCGTCTGTGTCCAGCTGGCTGGCCGGCCTGCCCACCTGCCAGTCTCCTGCCCTGGAATGCCTCTCTTCTTCCCAGTGGCCCTTCATTTATTAATATTCACTTCAAAAGGAAGGGGTGTGTGTGTGTGTGTGTGTGTGTGTGTGTCTGAAGCGATCCATCCGAGTCACTCACTTTGCACTACGGCCCCCTCCTCCCACCCCACTCCCACTTGCTGAGACCAAGAGCGTAAATTCCTCCTAGCTATTAATTAAAGGCAGCTTCTCCCTTCGTGAGAGTGCACTCGCCATAAATTAATAGCGGCCTTCTTAATCAAATCTTATCTCCTCCTCGAGCCATAAACACAAGAAGCTCGAGTTGGTATCCCTGTGCGTCCAGCCGTGGGATTTAATTTCTGATGCTCCAGTGGACTGCGTGGAGTGGGTGGGTACCATTTTGGGGGAGACCCAGCACCTGACCCCTAGTTAGCCAACTAGGTTTACTGAACCCCTAATGTTTGGAGGCAGAGTCTACCTGGCTTGTTAAAACCTGAAGGCCCAGAAGTTTAATTGCCATGATTATTTAATCGCTGGATTATGCCTCTCATCATACTTTATCCTGTGCGATTCTCATGTCAGCTCTAGGAGGGAAAGGGTAGGGAGCAAGTATAAAGCTCGTTTAACTAAGGCTGACATGTTGTTCTGGGTCAGATCTGGATGGAATACTCACTTTGCCACTTTCAAGATGACACTCTGGCCCTCAGTTTTGTCATCTGTCTAAGGGGGAAGATAATGTCTCTTGAAGCTTCGATGTGAGAATGGGATAGAATGTCACATGTAAAGGGCCCAGTACAGCACCTGGTGGATGCTGCACAGGGTAGCCATCTCCCACTAAGTGGACCCCACCCCCACCCCTATCCAAGGCCACAGACGTCGATTCAAATCCTGCACCCTTGGAACTCTGTCTCAAGGCTCTGAAGTCTGGGGTCAATCAGCCTGCTCCCTACTGCTGGCCTGCCAAATGCCCACCCCCATGGGGGACTGTCCAAGGCCCAAGGACAGTCCAAGGCAGAGCCTGGACAGAAGGTAACCCTGCCAGCCTAGCTGCAGCTGCTGTTACTTTGAGCTGCCACCACCCCCGGGCAACCCCTTGGCACCTTCCTCTCCCTAGGATGCCCTGGCATCACCACTCTACCTAGTAGCTGAGAGTTTCCAGCAATTTCCCTTTGGCTGTGGGAAGCCTGGGGACTGACTCTTCATATTATCTCTTGCAGTGACTCATGTCATCTTGGCACGGGCTCATCCGTAGATGAGATGGGACTCTGCAGCCACTTCCGGAGCCACTCTTCCCATACAGAGGCGAGTGTCACAGCCCCTGCAGGCTCTTCTGGCTCTTCAGGAGGGGTGCGTATGCACGCAGTCTCCCCGAGTGGACAGAGGCCGGGGTGTTGCTAAACATTCTACAATGCATGTGACCCGCAGGGTGACCTGGCCGAAGAACCAGAGTGACCTCACCTGAGGAATCGTGCTCTAAGACCAGGGTGTCCAACCTTTCGGCTTCCCTGGGCCACATTGGAAGAACTGTCTTGGGCCACACACACAATACACTGACACTAACGATCACTGATGAGCTAAAGCAAAAAGGCCCGTGCATAACCCTTGTGATGTGCTAAGGCAGTTTCTGCATTCGCGTTGGGCCGCATCCAAAGCCGTCCCGGGCCGCGCCGTCTGCGGGCTGTAGGCTGCACAAGCTCGCGCTGGACCCGTCCAGGCTAGGATCACCTTGTGGTTAACATCGGAGGAGGTGAGAGAAGGTCACAGGGCCCTTAGAGTTCCTCAGGGCCAGGGGGGACTCCTGACACAGGAGCTTTGGGTGAAAACGGGGAGCTCCTCTCTGCTCGCTGTCGGTGCTGTTCTCACAGGAACCCACATCACTCCACAGCAGTCCTCGTCGAGGGGCCCATTTCCCAGAGGGAAAGCCTGGGGCACGGACACGTGCAAGGGCTCACAGCTCGTGGGCGGCAGGGCAGGGATGGGAACCCAGAGTAAATAAAGCCACAGACGGCGCCCTCATCCTGATGCCACACACGAGGTGCCCCGTTGTCATTCAATGATCTGTTTAAGTAGGAGGGGAAAACTGCCTCCATTTCCTAATCTGCAAAGCGGGCGTGCGGCCGCCTGCCACGCGGCCTGGGTCGTGGCCGCCGCGAAGCAGGGGGAAGTCCAGGGTGGCCGTGGGAGGCGGGAGCCCCAGCTGGGGTGTCAGATCCGGGGCGGCGGACCCGAGTGTGCATGCCTGGGTGAGCACGGAGCCATCCCCGCCGGCGGGGCAGAGCTGCCGGTTTACTCTGAGCACTCCAGAAGAGCCACGGCTATTAGCAGGTGTGGCCGAGGTGCTAGAGTGCCATTAGCATCTAATTATGCCTTTGTCCTCGCCATAATCAGGTGAACCGGCGGGGGAGGGGGATTGTAAAGGGGAGCCCATTAAAGAGAATGCAGGCAGCAGGGGCCGGGAATGGCTGCCAACGTGTCCATGCCTCTCCAGAATGTGGCCTCTTTTCAAATGGCCAGAGGGCCTGGGGGAAGCCAAGCGGACAGAAAAGATGCCACCGATTACGGACTCCTAAAAGCTGAGGGCAATCCAAGAGTTGGCTCCATAGGGGAAGGGGAAGGCGTGGGATGACAGAGGACATTAAGCAGGACGCACCGGACAGCTGTCTGCAGGATGGACAGGGAGGAAAGGCTGGAGCCGAGGGGCCGGTTAGGAGGCTGCTACCGTAATCTGGGCAGGAGCTAACGCGGGTGGGTACCAGGACGCGTACGAGGCGCCAGTGCCTGCGAGTCCCCCAAGAAACACGCTGGACTCCGAGCCAACCTGGCTCATCCCTGAGAAGGTGTGCCCAAACCCTAGCTCCGTCCATGGTGGAGGGACAGCTCACGCTGCCCTTCAGACCCAGGCCTGTTAGACTCGAGATTTTTCAACCGTCCAAAACCAGAGAGAAGATGGATCCAAGACTCTGGGTCTCAGGGCCTGGCTGACCTGGCCCCGCCCTGCTGTGCCTCACTTGCTCAGAGATTCCTTGCCTGGTGGCAGCTCATTCTTATGTCCCTTTTGGGGGGTCACAGAGGGCAGGGAGGGTTCCGCTGAGGTCAGGAGAGTCCACAGGTGACTAACGAGGGTGGGGGCATTGTGTCTGGGGAGACACACCCAGGGCATCTGGCCCCCCAGAGCTGCCTCTGCTCCCCTCACTCCCCAGCATGCTGTGCCAAGCCCCACGCTGTGTTTGTCAGATTTAGCAAAGCAAAGGACACCCAGTTAAATGTGAATTTCCTTCCCACCCCTGGACTGTCAGAGTTGGGGTGTGCCACAGCCCAAACCTGCAGGAAACGCAGCACGTATACACCGTATTTGGGACATACTTATACTAAAAGATGAACCTCTACCTATTGGAAATTTAAATCCACCTGGGCGTCCCATATCTTACCTGGTACCCTGCCCATCTGGAGACACCAGGTGCACAAGAATCAGACCATGGCATTGAGAAAGGTGCCCTGGATACCAGCAGACCTGGGTCCTCCTCCAGCCCCTCCCCTCTGCTGAGAACGCTCACCCGTGAACTGGGGATGGTACCTGAGGTCACGTAGCTGTCAGGACACAGGCAAAAAAAAAACAACACACCGAGCACTAAAACCCTAAGAGGGGCCATGAGCAATGGAGTTGACGTTCAGTCCATTAGGGATCAAGGGCTGCCAAGAGCACAGGTGGCCTCTGTAGGGACACGGGGTCGGTGCACTCAGCCTCAGTTTCAACTTAAAAGCCTGGCTATGATCCTAGGCACCTGCCTGATCTCTCAGTAAGGACGCATTTAGGGAAATGCAACTTGTCCTACCAAGAGATCCCCTGCCCACTCCCCCCAACACACACAGAAAGAGAGAACAGTAAGCCCACAGCCGGAAGACAGGATGAAGCCGTGTGGGCCCCAGCCTAGCCTCCGGGGGCCCGGCACATCCACCCGTAATGGGAGATCAGGCCGCTCTGCCCGCACCACGCGGGGATTAGAGGCTGCTCCAGCTCTGCTGTCCTGCACCTGCCCATATGATTAAGGTGTAAGGGCAGATTTTATCAGGATCATAAAAATTTAAATGATCCAAAGGGGTCGGAACCCAGCCAAAGAGGGAGCACGGGAGGGAAAGAAGCAGAGGGTTTTGTTGTTGTTTTGTTTTTTTGTTTTTTGAAGCAGGCCAGCCACGTAGATGATGTGCTGACCTGCTTCCATGCCCCCTCTGGCCATCTGTCCCCACCAGCGCCCTGCCTGGCGACCTCGCTTCCAGAGACGGGGCTGTCGGACTCTAACCGGGGCACGCCAGGAGGCTGGGGTGGGAGGAAGGGTGGAGACGGAAGGGACCAAGAGGGAGGCTGGCCAGGGATGCCCAGGTCAGAAGGGAAAACCGGTGGGCAGGTGTCCCTCAGTGGCTTTCAGCCTGTCCCTCTCTCCAAAATGAGGACCGTGATGAACGTCCACGGAGGGCCCACTGCGTCCCCTGCATGACACTGCGAGCTTTGGGGAAGGTGCAGAATAAAGGGTCACAAGTTCATGGCCATTCACATGCTCCTCTCCCAAGCAGATTTCGGGGTGTTAGAAACCTCAGCGCACCCAGGAGCACTGTGTTTACAGCATGTGGTTGCAGAGGCTGGGGGTGGGGGTTGTCTGCAGAACCATGGATTCCCAGGGTCACACAAGGGACGTGTGGGAAGAGGCCTAGAAACTCAGCTGGTCCAACTGTCTCATTCTACGCATGGCGAGCGTGAGGCCCCAGGACGGGGTTTCCTAAGGTCACCGCATCCACCACAGCCAACACAACCCCATCCCTGCCTTGGGGGACAGAACAGGGCTCCTGCCCTACATCTTCCTCCAACAGCCTAGTGGCCTCCATCTCCATCTTCATGTCACCTGGGACAACACTCCATGCAGGGCAAGAACTCTGTGGGTCCCTCTGCCAACCCAGGATTCGGGGCTCCTTCAGAGGGTCCGTGCAGGGCAGGGGCCCAAACACCTCTGCTCCTCAAGCTGCTTTTCAACTGAAGCCCCAAATGCCCCCCTGCCCTGCCTAAATAGCAACTCCCCTCTTTATTGAGCAGGCAGCCCCCGCCCCCCGCCCCCGGGAACTCTACGGTGAGCCGGGGTGGGGGAGGGCTGCCTCCACCCAGGCCATGGGGCTAGAGGTCACCTGGACAGCAGTGGCTTTCCAGGGGACAGAGGAAGGACAGTGGTGGCACTGGACCATGGACCCAGACACCTGCCCGACCTGCCAGAGACAGGACAACCAGCTCAGAAGGGCCAAGAGGGCTCAGGGAAGGAGCAGATGGCACCCAAAAGTTGAACCCCTTCCCTGCAGGGCCCTCTCCAACCCATGCCACTCACATGACGCCTTCTGATCAGATTTGGGGTTCCTTACACAGAGTAATCGGATCACAGGAGGCGTTAATTGGATTAGGCAGAAGGCGTCCAAGAGGCATCGGCTGGAAGAGGCTATTAAATAGCGCCGGGTCCGCTTCCAACCGGGCTCGCCCCCTCTGCCCCCCGGGGCGAGGCAGGGCGAAGGGGCGCACAGCTGGCCGGGGCCCAGGCTTTCTTCCCGGGGCTCGGACCACTCCGTGTTGGACACGGCCTCGGTGCCTTTCACCCCCGCGGCGAATTTACGAAGTCGGTTTCAGCAGCGCCGTTTAACAGGAAAACCGGAGGCTTAGAGGCGAAGAGAACTGGCCCCTGACTCCCGGTTGTGAACGGTAGGTTTGGGACGCCCCTCTAGGTCCCATTTTTTCCATTGCAGAACCCACCTCCTCAAACCCAGTCATGACCAACACGCCCCACTTTCGGGGCCCAGCGGTGGCTGCCCGCCCGTGCCAGCCCGAGGCAAACACTGGGCAGGGCGGGGGCAGCGCTGTGCGGATCTGTGGGCGCCAGGGAGAGAGGCTGGACGGCGGGCAGACACCCTCCCGGGCTCCCGACCACTTCGCCCTGGAGGGCCGCCTTCCCCACGGGGGCAGGGGTGCACGGGAGGCATGCATCTTCAGGCTGTCCCGGACCAGACCCCTCGAGGCACCCCCACCCCAAAGGCTCGTGCTGCCTTCCTGCTTTACCCAGCCCCCCCAGGCCTCATTACACACATATCAGCATCTACACAGATACGTTTTCCCCATCTACGCTGCTGGTACTCTCCCCGACCGGAACCCCGAGGCCGCGAGAACAGACGCGTTTGCCCGTTTCCCTCCCCCCCTGCACACCGTACGCGCCCCCAGCTCCTAGCACAGCGCCTGAAATAGTGGGCGCGCGAGGGGCGCTGCCGAACGAAGGAGCTCCTGAGAGAGAAGAGGTGTGAGGGAGGGCAGTGTGGGCAGGAGAGGTTTGCGGGAAAGCGGGGAGGCTGTGCCTGCCTTTGTGTGAAGGGAGAAAGGAGGTGGGAGCTCGGGGTTACAGGTGGGGCTGTGCGAGGGGGTGTGGGGACAGCGTGAGTGAGAGACAGAACGAAAAACGTGCCCGGGAGAGAGCGGCGTGGGGTGGGGGGAAGACTGGGTTGGGCCCAGGCAGGGGCTGTCTGCTTCGTGACTCCTGGCCCTCCTGATTGACTGCAGGCCCAGAGGACACCCAGGTGCAGTACTGGCCCCGCCTGGAATTCCCCAGGAGCATGAGATAGGCTCAGAAAGGAGGGGCTCCCCAGTCTGCCCAGAGACCCTATGCCACACCAGCAGCCACACGTGTGACTCTCAACTCAGCATGTGATGGGGCCTGGCTGCTGCCTGGCACACGAGGACAGCTCCGGGACAGCCTCGGAGGGCCGGCAGAATGCCCAGTGTCACAAGCTGCTTTCTAATGAGGTGTGGAGTCAGGGGAAGGTGTCCTGGGGCCCAGGCCAGCTCCAATTGGCCCCAGCTGCTCATCACAGGCCCAGGGACATGGAGGAAGCCGGGAAGGTGGGGTGCGAGGACCAGAGGCAGTTTGAAAGAGGGGCCTGATGGGGGCAGCATCACTGCAGGCCTGGCAAAGGGGCTCCCTCTTGGGAATGCCTGGAGGCAGCCAGGAGGGCGGGGACAGGCCTAGGCCCAGCTGCCAAGCAGTCCCAGGAAGCCCTTGAGACATGGTATTGCACAAGGCAGAGGTCCACTTGTGAGGGAGTACAAGGAGGCCCTCCCAGTGTCCCTGCCCGGCAGGCCTCCCCACTGGCCTCTGCCTGCCCCCAGGCTCTGAGCGAAGGTGCAGTGAGAGACCTGCAAGATGAGGGCCCTGGGCAGCTTCAGGGTGGACCCACTAGGCAATCCGGAGTGCACGGGGGGCTAGAGCAGGGGACCACAGTGTGGGTGTGGAGGCAAGGGGGGCCTCCATGAAAGAAGGCAGCCTGGCACCGTGACCAGCACACCTGGGTCTCAACCCCACTCTGACCTTACCGAGTTGGGTGACCCGGGTGCACGGCAGGGCATGGAAGTCCGCACCTGGCCTGGAGACCTGGGGCAGGTCCCTGTCAACCCGTGTGAGCCCGTTTCCTTATCTGTGAAGTGGGTCGGCAGGATATGAAGTGGGGTCGTCCGTACGTATGAAAGCAGCTGTCCCAATGCACTGTATTTATGCATTTATGCATTCGTGCATTTGTGCATCTCCGTGGCCTCCCTGCCCTGACATCCTGGCCTTGGAGGGGAGAGCTCTGACTGATGGTATATCTGGTTCCTATAGTGCAGTGTCCAGAAACCCATGACAACTGCCTTCCCAGCAGCCCCCAGCAGCAGGCCGCAGCTGAATGTGATGCTCTCCCCAGCACCCCAGGGAGAAGAGGTGGGCAGGGGACACAAGACAGGGTGGTTGCTGCCAGCCTCCGCCGGCCCTCGTGCCACCCCGTTAGCCCTCACCCTCCTTCCATGGCCTCTGATGACAGGTCCTTGGTGATAGCTCCCTATCACAGCCCGGCAGCATCTGAGCACAAGAGGGAGATAAGCTGGCTTGAAGCCAGAGGGGATGACCTTGTCATCAGGGCTGGTGCTCGCCTTCCTCCACTCCCAGCCCAGGATGTCAGGGGCAGGAGCCTTGCCCCTTCCTTCCTGGAAGCCCTGGTGGGCAGTGGGAGCCGCAGGGACTGTGCCTCCTAACTGCACTGGGGCCCTGTGTCATGCCCGGGGGCCTGGCCCAGTGCACCTGCCCACCTCACCTCCATGCACATGAGCTCATGTCTGCCAAAAGTGGGGGTGCTTCTCAGCTCACTGTGCTTCTTTTTCCCGGAATACTCAGGCCCCCACATTTGAGGACTTCTTGCTCCCTCCATCTCACTGGGGGGCTTGCAGGGTGCCAACGGGCCCCCGGTTCTCGCTACCCAATACCCCCTGGTCTGGCATGGGCCTCTGGCCACTCCCACTGCCGACACAGAAGAGAAAATCGACCTGGTTGGAACATGAGAGCCTGAAGCAGTGAGGTGTCTGGACTTGGGACTCAGGAGACCCGTGATCAAATCTCGGCCCGGACAGTGACCACTGTCTGACTGTGGGAAAAAACCTTTAACTTTTGTGATCTCAGTTTTATAACACAGGGAACTAGAATGCTTTGCAAAGAGACTTCCTGGGATTCGGTATGTAGCTGGCTGGCCCAGTCCCGCCACACAGAAGGTACAGAATTCATGTCACCGGCCATGCCTTTCACCCCGGCTCCGAGTCTCATCCCATGGTCACTGTCTGCCCGTCGCCCCTGACCAAATCTTTTCAGATACACACTCACAGGCATGTTCGCCCTGCGCTTCGTGCTTATTGGTTTATTCGGTTTTTATGCTGTCCCCACAAGTCTAAATGATCGCCCAGTTTTACACATGGGAACACTGAGGCTCAGAAGGCTTAGGTCACTGCTCTGAGCTTACAAGGCAGCTGGTGGCCTAGTGAACAGTTGCTTTCGGGGGCCCTAAATCTTCTCATCCCATGTCCCCAGGGAGAGACAGTCAGGGGACCACCTGTTTAATAACCATGTGCTACCCACCATTGTTTGGGAGTCATTTAAGCTGACGCAGAGTTAAAGGGTTCTCTGGAGCTCAGAGGCTGGGGTTGGGGGGTGACTCCTAGAACTTAAGGCCCAGCCCTCCTGGGTCAGGCCACTTAGCCAGTGACCCAGCGCTCAGTGGCAGCTGTGCCGGGCCACATGGGACAGCCGGGGGTGGGGGGGCGACACAGGCCTCCCTGACAGCCAGCTGGCCGAAGCAGCCCCGTGCATCAGCTTTAATTGTTTGTTCTCCAGCCTTGTTATGACTCGATAAAATCCATAACACAGATAATGCCTGTGCCCCGCGCCCAGATGCCCCCGCCCGCCTCTCACTCCCCGGGGACGCTGGTCTGCTCTTTACAGAAACCACTCACTGAACTGGACCCACTTTAAAGCCACGACTGTCAGGAAGTGTCCCTCGCCGAGAGGAAGCTGCAAGCGAGGAGCGCTCGCGCAGCTCTGGGCTTGAGGAGCACCAGCCTCGGCCCTTATCGGGGACTCAGCGGTCCCGCAGGGCGCAGCAGACCCCTCCAAGCGCAGCCCCAAAGGCTCGTTGTGGCCCATCGGGAAGGCGGGGGGTCCCAGGCAGGGGTGCTGAGCAGACGGTGAGCTGGGACACCCTGAGTCAGTCACAGCGCCTCTCCGGCCTTCCATCTCGACCTGAGCGGTACGCTAAGTGCGTTGGGCATCCGTCGCTTCCGTTCCTTTCTTTTCAACGGTGGAACCCTCCCTTCAAGTGAAATTTTAGACAGATCCCCAGCCAGGAAGACAGCTGAAAATAGACTTTTCTGGTTAAAGAACAAGCAGGAAAGGCAGCATCCACCTTGCAGGAACCGCCCCTTTTCTTGTTTTTCCAGCTGAAGTCAGGAGCTCTGCAAGGCTCAGGCTGGGTGGGCCTTGCTGTCGCTGAGTCCTGCACAATGGGCCTGTCCCAGTGATGGGTCCCCAGCCGTGCTTACTACATGTGAGTGCGTGCGTGCGGAAGGAGGGAGGGGGTGAAGAAGGGAAGGGAGGAAAGGAGGAAGGAGGGGAGGAAGGCAAATGCTCGTTGTGTCACACTCTTTTGTCTCTCATTTCAAGCGCGGCTCACGTGGTGTTCCTCCACCCTGGACCACCTTCTCTCTCCTGGGACTCGAGATAAAATCAGAAGTCCTCCTCGGTCCCCAGAACTCAGGAATCCAGAGAGCTGAGCCTAGGGCCCCCCGCCCCCAAGCTGTTGCAGCGGGTTAGGTCCTCCAGCCCACATACACCCCGAATCTTGCCTGCAGACAGAATCAATACGTCTCATACACCTACGGCTATTTGTCAAAAGCGCGTGGCTGCCGTTGTAATTAATAAGATAAAATTCCATTTAAAAGTGATACTGAATTTATAGCAGCCCTGTGTCATGTGTTTCCTTAAACAGCTAAATGAACAACCACTAGCACGTGGGGATCCCTGAGTTTCTTTGGAAGAGGAGTCCTTGTGCTGCAAAAGGAGGGACGCTGGTCCCAGGCAGCCCAGGCCTTAGGCAGCCAGACCCCAACCCTGACCCCCCACCTTGGGCCCTCCATGCTCCCACCTCCCCTTCCATCCCATCCAGGAACTTGGGGTTTCCCCCAGGAGCCCGGGGATGGCATGTGTCTGCTGGGCTGGAGGCCACATCTGGAATTTATCCTCTTCATGAAATTAGTGGCTGCTTCCCAAGCCCCAGCTCCCTTGATCCCCCAAAGCCCTGTTCACGTTGTTAACAAGGGTAGTAATTTGTTCATTAAAAATAGGCTGTCTTCCCAACAGGCCACTGGGTGGCTGCCTGCCCCGGGGTGGGAGGGGGGTCAGAACGCAGGGTCTCAGGGTCAGAGCCGTCCCCCATTGCCCCCCTTCCACAACCCCTCCAGGTGCGAGCCCCACCCACTCTGGTCACTCACTTCTTAATTCCCCAAATGACTCCAGGGATGCCTGGGGACAGTCTGGGGACAAGCTATCAGACAGCTATTGCCAGCTCCATGACAGGGCTTTGTGGCTGTCCAATCAATGTGGACAACTCGATCTGGCACCGAGGCCCTGTGCAAACCACAGCCCATCAAGAGGCATTTATTGCTGTGAAAACAAACAAGCTCCCCTCCCTCCCTGCCTTGCCTGCCGGGCCCACCTTCAGTCCCCCGCCTGGGTACCCTTCGCCTGTCCTTGGAGCAGCTCAGACCCAGTAATCTAGGGCGGCTCACCCCTGTGCATTCCAATCTCTGTCCATTCTGGGCGGGCTGCAGCCAGGCACAGGGCCTGCCGCCTGGACCCCAGCACATGGAAACCCACCCGAGACACCTCCAGGCCTTCAGACCCTGCACCTTTATTAATTAGCTGAGTGCAACCACATCAACCCCTTGAGCTGGTGTACTGGGCTGAACAGTGAACCCCCAAATTCTTGTCCACTTGGAACGTCAGAATGTGACCTTATTTGGAAGTAGGGTTGTTGCATTGGGAATCAAGTTAAGATGAGGTCGTGCCGGATTGGCTGGCCCTAATCCAATCCCAGCGTCCTAAGAAGAAGGAAATTCGGACACAGTGACATGCACAGAGAGGAAGTGATGAGAGACACCGAGATACAGGGCAGAGGCCACGGGACCACGAGGCCGAGATTACAGTGATACATTTACAAGCCAAGGAACGCCAAGGGGCTCCGGAAACCACGGGAAGCCGGGTGCCAGGGATGGAAGGGATTCTCCCCTGGGGCCTCCAGAAGGAACCGATGCACCTACACTTGGACTTGGGACTTCAGGCCTCCTGCACTGAGTTTTCCGTCACCCAGTTCGTGAGACTTTGCTGTGCCAGAAACAGGAAACTCATACAGGTGGGTAGTGGTTTGGGCAGTGTGGTGATGAGTTTTATGTGTCAACTAAACTGGGCTGTGGGGAGCCCGCATAGCTAGTGAAACATTATTTCTAGTGTGTCCATAATTTAAGGGTGCTTCCGGAAAAGATTAGTGTGCATTTGAATTGGTGAACTGAGTAAAGTTGATGGGGCGGGCACCCTCTACTCTATTAAGGGCCCCAACAGGACAAAAAGAGAGAGGAAGGGTCAACTGCTCCCCATTGAGCTGCGACACCCATCTTTTCCTGCCCTCGGACACCAGGGCTCCTGGTTCTCAGGCCTTCGGACTCAGACCCCAGTATCGGGCCTCACGCCGTTGTGGGATCGCTCAGCCTCCATAGTTGTGTGAGCGAATTCCTCATACACACCTCTTTCCACATACCTCTCTACAGTCTATTGGTTCTGTTTCTCTGGAGAACCCGACTAATACAGGCAGGTGGGGGACACTGAGGCCTAGAGCTGCAGTGGTTCACCCGAGGTCACAAGAACACGGCAGTGACAATAGTGAGGCTCAAGGTGAGACCCCCGCCCCTCTAAGAATCCTTCTGCGAGTCCCGGAGGCCGGGAAGAAACGCAGCCCCTGCCCCGGCCCCTGCCGCCCCGCTCTGAAGGCGGCTGCGCTGGAAGTCCTAGACCACTTTCCTCCGCTGACTCCCCTCCGCTCCCCCTCAGCTTCAAGCCCGGCCCCGGGCCCAGGGCCTCCCAGTCTCGGAGCCAGGATCTCTGACTCTCTCGCACTCGGCAGGTGCCTGTCCCCTAGCTGGGGACAGAAACCATGGAAGGAAAAGAAAAGTCTAAGGCCTTTTATGCAGTTCCTTTGCAAAATCCTCCTTTCAGATGCCCAGTGGAGAACTTGGATGATTTCTCTCCCATTTTCGGACTCTTCAATCCCAGGAACCCCCCCCCCCCCGCCCCCCCGCAAGCTGTTCTGTGTTCAGGGCTGGGCATGACCTTTAAAGATGGTTGCTGATTTAAGGCAGAAGCTCTCACCCCGAGACAGCTTAGGCCTGACCGTTCTCTATCATGGGCAGGGGCAGGGGGGAGGGGACCGTCCTGGGCACTGTAGGATGTGTGGCAGCGTCCCTGGCCTCTACCCACTAGATGCCAGGCGTACCCATGCCCTTCAAGTTGTGACAACCAAAAGTGTCTGCAGACATTGTCACGTGTCCCTGGAGAGAAAGTCACTCCCTAGGCAGAGCACTGTGTCCTGAGTCCAGTGGGTCCAGAGACCAAGAGAGCCCAGACGCTGCCCTCAGGGCCCTCCGCATTTGTGGGGAGTGAGGGGCTGACGGAACCGGAGGAGGGAGACCGGCACTGCCCAGTGACCCAGGGGCCTTTCCTGCAAAGGAGACGCTTCCTGTCTGAGTTCCTGCTCTGGAGGGAGGAGGGTTCACTCTCCCCCTAGAAGATGCTACAACTCTCCGAGCTCCTGCCACCTTGCGGAGATCGTAGAACGTCTCCTCGCTCCTGTAACCACTGGTCCCAAGATGACCAACACGCTGGGAAGCCCACAACGCCATGCCAGGAAGACGGCGCTCCCAGAGTGCCCGGGAGCGTGAGCTCCTCTGCTCCCCCCGCCAACCTGGATCTATAAATAGGATGGTAGCGACTTCCGTTTCATGGTTCCAGGCTGGGTACCTTTCAAACATTATCTCATGATCCCTGCCCCTTAAAACGACCCCCTGAGAGAAGTATCATTAGCCCCACTTTAAAGAAGAGGAAACCAAAGTTCAGAGAGGTTAAGAAACTTGCCAGAGGTCACACAGCTTGGGAGTGGCAGAGCCAGAATTCCAACCCATTCCAGGTCTGTCTGGCTCCTACAACACAGGCCCCGGCACACCCAGAGTCCTCTGACGAAGTCCCCCACCGGGCAAGAGAAGCCAACGGTCACAGTGAGTCTCCCTTCATCAGGAGCCCTGGGAAAGAGGTGTCAAAGAGAGGAGGATGGGGGTGGGGGGGAGTGAGGAAGGCCAGAACCTACCAACGACATCACTTGGCAGGAAAACAACGGCCGTGTCACATGGGCCGCAGGTCCCCGGGAGTGCCGGCACGTAGGGAGCGCCCCCCCGCCGGCTCCTGGCCGACACGTCCGTGTCCTGGCCGGGCAGCGCGTTTCCAGGGCGCGGCCGGGAGCCGTCGCCAGGTGGGGGTCTGTGGCAACAACGTGCTCACACAGGCGCCCGCTCGGTGGCTCTCGGCGGCTCCTCGGCAACAGAGCCCCATTCAGCCCGACCGGAGCGCCTGCCGGCCACGTTCCGGGAAGGGCGGAAAAGTCAACTCACACACGAACGGCCCGTCACAGCCAGCCCCTCCCGCCTTTGCCACATCCTTCACGTCGTCCCGCCGCCAGCCCTGGAGGACAAAGCTCACCCGGGCACGGGACAGGACTGGCGGTCGTGACACCCCAGCCTGCCCCGGGGGGCCACCCCCCCGACACACAGCATCCCAAGAGTCAAGGGGGCAGCGGGCCTGAAGGGACAAGCACTTGCTTTGGGATCCCCACTGACACCCCCTTTTCCTCACGCTGCTGATGCCTGGGACTGGAGACCGGGTCAGCGAGGACACTATTGCAAAAGTCCAGGACAGGGGGCAGGGCTTGAGCTACCGAAGGGACGGTCGAGGGGAGGGGCCAAGAGGGGATAAACCCAAGCCACTGGGTGACAGTGGGTCTCTCTGGTCAGCAGGCACACGGTGTAGAAATCCTGGGCGCTCAGTTTGGGGGTGATGCTGAGGGAGGGCCGGGAGATGGAGAAACAGAGCCGTTCAGTGGTCTGGGGCTCATCACTGATGTTTGGGCAGGGTCTGTGGTCCTCGGTCACCACGGGCCCAGAGATGACAACCGAAGCCATAGGGGTTGGGGGTGGGGGACACTGGCAAGCACCCACATTTGTTGGACCACTGCAGGAAACGGGCCTTAGAGAGGCCCGGGGATCCCCAGGAGACTGGTGTTCCGGAAGCCAAACAGGGAGAGGTTCACCATTGGGCAAGGGTGGGGGGGAGTGAGGGCAGGGCTGACGGTGGACAGACAGGGGGTGATGTGGGTGCATGGAGACGGCACCTTCAGGAAGCCTTCGTGGGGAGGAAGGACAAAGGGATGAGGCCGGAGAGGTCAAAAGAAGTTGCTAAGATTTGACAGACTTAGCAGCTGGGAAGGACACGACCAGGACAGAGAGTGACAGAGGATGGAAGGAGAGGGCGTCAGGGGCATCGGAGCCGTGGAGCAGGGCGGGATCCACGCTTGGCCTCGACCACGCAAGTGGGAGTGGAGAGAACACGCGGGGAGTGCGAGGAGGCCTGCTGGGAGTCGGGCACCGGCGGGCTCCCCTTCCTTCCAGAAGGCAGGCGGGGCCGTCGGCGAGGCGGTGGAGCCGGGGGCAGAAGTAGTAAGAGTGCCCCAGGATTCCTGTCCTAGACCCCCTCCCCTCCTTCCCGGAGCCAGTCTGGCATCACCTCCCCCAGGAGGGCTGCCTCCTTATCTAGTCCTGGAGGGGTCTCCGTCACTCCCCTAAGCTCTGGTGAGACCCGCACACCTCCGAGCACCCACCCCAATTCTGTTTGGGTGTGTGGGCCCCTCATCAACTCTGGGCACGTGCTGACAGGTCATGCTCACGTGGACGTCACCAGCCCTTCAAGGCACGCTCGGTACATGACAAACGCTCAAAATGCCTGTTGAGTGACTTGCAGGTCTGCAGTCTCTTCCCTCCACCACCCACAGACTAAGCCTCCGGGGACTCAGGTCTATAAAAGCTGACAACCCAGCAAGTCCACAGAAGACGGTGGCATTTGCTCTTTCCCTCCTGTGTTTTGCAAAAAAGAAGGGGGGAAGCATCAGCTCACAACACACCAACGGAACGAGGTGGCCTTGTTGAAGTGCTTATCAGATCTAATTAGCAGAGACGGAGCTGTGTTGGTTTTCCTTGGCAAACATCCTATTTATTTGTGGGGCGCTTGGGGGGGCACGCCACACTTGTTTCTTATTATTACTTTGCTTCATGCCTCGACTACCACGGAGGAACTCGTGATGAGAGGCTGAGGCTCTCGGAGGCAGCGGCAGGAGGCCAGGATGCCGGGGAGGCAGCCCCCTGGGGAGGCGGGCCGGGGCAGGGGGTGGGGGGGCGGCCCGCTGAGCCCCTGTCCTGAGGCGGGGCAGGGGGAGCTGCTTGCGGGTGAGGGGCTGGGGAGCGGAACGCTGGGAGGGGCTCCCGCGGGGGATGACCCCCATAAGAGCTGCCACGCTCCGGCTGTTCATCATCGCTAACCCTCACGACGGCTGGGAAGGCAGGATGGCCGGCTCCGCCTCGCGGCGCACGCTCAATGAGGCACCGTGACTTGGCCGACGTGATGCGGTTAATAAACGGTCCGATTAGGCTCCTAACCTGGGCGGCTCACTCTCGGAAAGGCACGGACACTCCATCATGGGGAATGCAGATTTTCCGTCTGGAGAACGGGGAAGAGAAGGGAAAATCAGGGCAACTGGAAGGAGATTCTATTAGCAAGGGAAACTGGAACTCAGCATTCTGCAAGGGCCCAGGCTGGGGGTCCAAGAAGGAGCTGGCGAAGACCGTGCCAAGGCGAAGGTTCCCAAGGTGAAGTCCAATGGAACAGTAACCGACAATTGAGCGGACGGACGACTTTCCTGGCTGCCATGATGGAAAGCACTAGAATGGCCCAATAGCCAGCGTTTTTGAGGGTCCCCAATATTCAAGGCTCTGCGCTAGAGCAGTGCACGGAACAGTCTCTCCCTCCCTTATTCGTTCAACACCTCTTCCGTGAGTGGCCTCTTGTCCCACATTCTCCAGGAAATAAGATGCGTCCCTAAGAGGCAATCACTGATTCGAGTGCCAGCTAAGAGGTATGGACAATGAGTGATGAAGAGTGCTTCGTAGAAACCTCCAGAGTTCCAAGAAGAAAGAGAAAAGTTGTCCTTCCTGTCAGGACTGTCTTGACGTGAACAAGGCCACGCCTGTGAACAAGGCCACGCCTGGAGAGCAGGGCTGAGAGTGAGCACAGTAGGCGCTAACGACTCTGACGCCCATTTCTAGGGTCGAATATTTCCCCCACACCAAGCAGTTCCCGGACACCAGCCAGGTGTCACACAATTCAACCCAGTTCTGACACTGTTGGAGACAGCCTCGGATCCCACAGGCGAAGGGCTCAGTCCCACAGGGCTGTCCTCCCCGACTTCAGACGTCAATCGCCAGTCCAGGTTGTCACCTGTGCTCCTGACCTACCAGCTATAGACGGGAGGTTTCAACACCCGCTTCCTTGGCTTTGATTAATTTGCTAGAGAGGCTCACGGAGCTCGTGGAAGCATTTCCCTCGCTAGATTACAGGTTCATGGACATAACCCAGGACCAGCTATATGAAAACGACACGTAGGGCAAGACACGTGGGAGGGACAGGGAGCTTCCACGTCTCTCCTCATGCACCATCCTCCCCAGCTCTCCCTGTGTTCACCGACCCAGAAGCTCTCAACCAGGTCCTTCTGGGTTTTTATGGAGGCATCACTACACAGGCACGATTGATTAACCCGCCGGCCACTGGCGATCGATTCTATCTCCAGCCCCTTGCCCCTTGCTGGAGGTCGGGTGTGGGACCGAAAGTTCCAGCCCTTCTGTCACATGGTTTGTCCCCCTGGCAATCAGCCCCCTTCCTTAGCTGCTATGGGGTCCAAAAGTCACCTCAGCTACACAACAGACGACACCTCGATCATTCATCTCACTTAGAGAATTCCGAGAGTTTCAAGAGCTCCGTGTGGGAACCGGGACTAAGACCAAATATCTATTTCTTATTATAAATCACAGTAGCACAGGGGCCCACTCTGATTGGCTGGCCCGAAAAGCAAGCCCTCCCTCCACAGATGTGTATTTGCCCAGTGCCTACCACGTACCAGTCACTGTTCTGGGCATTTGGGACGGACCGTGACCACTACGAAGAGATCCCTGCCCTCGAGGGGCTGAGCTTGCGGTGAGGGCTGTGACAGCAAACGTTAAACATGATAAACAGGTACGTGTTCTAATATGCTGGGAGGTGACTCATAATGCGAGAAAAGACTGATGTCAAGTAGGGTGAGGGGCCTCGGAGGTGACGTGTCCTCCTCACATCACATCTCATCCAGGGGCCATGCTCCCCCATGCCTCGTCCCTGATCGTGTTGACCTTCAGCACCCGGCTGGGGTGGGGTCTGCGAGGGTGCTCCACTGCAAGTTACTTTTAAATTCCACTTTCCACACTCCACGCTTTGGGAGCAAGTGCGCAACGTGCAGCCCACACCAAAGGCGGGGGATGGGTCACCTCTATTTTCAAAGGGTCACCGAGGCTACGGTCTAGTGTTGGGAGGCCACTTTAGCAACCCAGCACAAGGATGATGGTGGCAGGGACGGGTGAGAGGCAGCTGGAGTCTGCCTATATTAATAAAATATAATCGGCTTCGGTGCTTTCAACGCCACGGCCTGGGTTCGATTCCCAGCCAGGGAACCCCCTCCCCCCCCAAAAAAAGTTAAAAGAAATAAAATATAATCGATCAATTAGATGATTCTGTTGCATTAGGCATGGATGCAGGGGAAAGAGCAAGGTCAAGGATGGCCTGGAGATTTTGGCTGCGGACAACCTCATCTTGGCGGTGCCCTCCAGGACGCCTGGGGAAGATGAGGAGTTTGGCCCGGAGTGTTAGCTGGGGTGACTGCGGGTCACGCAAGTGGCCGTGGAGCGGGATAGAGGAGTCTAGAGTTTGAGAGACAGGTCTGGGCTGGAGGGATCCACGGGGGCATCGCGGCACAGAGACCAGACGAGATCCCCTAAGCAGGTGAGGACACAGGGGGAAGAGGGGAGAGCACAGGCCTGAGCCCAGGGGAAGTGGGCAAAAGAGGTTTGTTTTTCAAGAAGGGAGAAATTGTGTTTCTCCACTGATGGGAATGACCTTAAAGGGAGGTACCAGGGCCCTCTTAGCTGTATGCACCACAGGCTCTCCAAATCCCAAAGGGGCCAGAGTCCCGGGGGAGGAGTTACAGGAGCTCCTCCTGGGTCCTGAGAACCCCTGAAGGCATGGAGACAGCCCCTGCTCGCTGGGCCAGTGCCCCCCATGCCAGCCCTCAACAGGCAGCTGTCAGGAGATAAAAACAGCTCAGAAGGCCCAGGGTAGGGCTGGCACTGCTGTGACAGGAGGCCCAGGGCTCGGCGAGGCAGCTGCACTGGGAACAACTGTCACAGGCACTAGGAAAAAGGGGTGCCCGCACATCCCTGTGCACCCCCATCAGACCGAAGAAGACAGAGGGTGGGTGGGGAGGACACCCCGTCCCTCTCTTCCAAGTCCCTGGAGGCATTGACAGCTTAGGTTACTTTGGAGCCAATGCCTCCCATGGACTCTCCAGATGGCACTGAGACCCCCTGAAATTATATCCTAACTGCTGGATGCTCAGGCACATGCATGTGTTTTTCTGAGGAGAGCTCGGGGTACCCCCAAGTGTACCCTGTCCCAACACTCCATGCCTAGAAGCTGACTGCCCCATCCTAGATACTGCAGAAAAGGGGAAAAGAATTGGGGGGCGGTGGGGGAGCAGTTCTGCTATCAGCCCAAAGTTTGCCCCGTCACAGGCGTCCGCAATGGCTGCAAATCCCGAGGACAATGATTCTCAGTATCTGGGTCACTTGCTGGGTCTGTGGCTCACAGGGCTGCTTTGGAGCAATTAGAACGCTGACAGCCTGGAGAGCCGATGGCATCAGCGGTGTCCCCCAGCGCGGCTGTGAGGGCGGCGGGGGACATGGACACATGTGCTTACGCGCAGGCACGTGCCTGTGTGCCACTGCTGTGCGTGTGCGTGTGACACGTTTTGGTGCCTAGGGGCACGTGTGTAAACAGTGTGTGTCCGTGTGTGTGTTATGTGTGCCCAGGAAGGACTGGGAAGATGTGAGTAGGGGTGTGTGTGTGGGTGCTAGAGGCGGAGGGAGGAGGGACTGTGGGGAGCAGCAGAGTGTGGAGGGACACGTGCCCCCCAACCTTCTCAGGATGAACACGGGGATCCGTGAGAAACAGGCAAAACTCTCCAAAGGCTGTGAGGTCAGCTGTGGGGTCTCAATTCTGTCCCCTCCGCACAGAGGGAAATGACATTTTCCTAGAAATCCGAGTCATCGCGTCCTGACAAACGCGGTGGTCCTGCTGTGACTCCACAAGAATCCCTCCAGGGGCTCAGAGGGCGGATGGCGTGGCCCAAGGTCACCGCGCTGAGATGGTGGCATGGAGACCAACTTGTGGTTCTCCCCCAGTCCCTTCCCCTGGGGATCAGTGCCCAAGGAGGGGGTTTAGGTCCTCTCTCCCTCTCTCTCTGCCCTGACGCCTCACCTGGGTTCAGGTTTCTGGGCTCTGTCCCTCCCTTTCCTGCATTAGAGCTGTGACAGGAGGCCAGGCCCTGACCCTGAATTTCCCCAAACCTCCCTCTGGGCAGAGCCAGCACCCTCCGAGGGCCTGGCCCACCCTGGCGCCTGACACTTTCCACAGAGGACCATGATGAAGCCACTATTCTCTCCCTGGCCTGGGCCGGGCTCACTCGGAACCAGCACGGGTGCTCCTCAGAGACGCCTGGACGAAGCTGCAGATAGTCAGGCTCTGGCACAGAAGGGGCTGGGGCCGGCCACGCACACAACCTGCTGGACACCGGGCCCCCAGGCTGCTGCCTTCAAGGGGCCCAATGCCAGTCCTTCCGCAGCCACTGCTCGTGTGGTCAGTGGAACGAGTGTGGAGTTACTGAGGCCTCAGCCTGAGATCGGGCTCTGCCATGTGCTGTCCAGCTCTAAGAGCCGGTGTGAGTTACCGAAGCCCTCTCAGCCTCAGTTTCCCCATTTGTAAACCAATACTCCCGAAACCTTCCCTCCCTGAGTTACAGCAGCCTCCCCCGGGGGTGCAGTATGGAAAAGACCCCCACAAGGGTCTGCATATCGTCAAGCTCAGAAAGAGGGTCCCCTGTCCCCAAGTGAGCTCTGTGGGATCCACCTCCTCCCTCCCCTCTTCTCCCACTGGGATCCAGGTCCTTGCCAGCTCTAAAGATGGGCAGTCCCACTCAGCCTCTCCCCTTTTCCTGCCCCCCATGCTGAGGGAGATGCCCCAGAGTCCCTGTGTAGATGAAGATGACTCCCCCCGCCCCCACAAGACAGAGGCCTGTGTGGGGAGGGGGAGGGCCCTGGACACATGCTGCTAGTCACGGAGAGTTTAAATACCATAGACGCTCCCCATCTCAGGAGGGAGCCAGTATTACCCGTCAGCCACCAGGGAAGTCTCGCCACTATACAGTTGTGAATTAAATATGCAGCCTAATGAGTTGATTTTATTAGTTTGCAAACGCATCGAGAACTCGTTATCAAAATAAACATCAATTCCTTTCACCCCGGCTGCAGCCTCTTTAAGCAGGGGAAGATAACACAGTACAATGGCCACGGCCCAACAGCGCCAGCCTGCGAGTTGGCACGGGGTGGGGGTCCCTCCACCCTTCACCCCGACCCTGTGGCTCTGTTGGGGTGGGGGCTAGAACGAGAGCTGGGTAAGGGGGTTCTGCTGCCCATGACAAGACCAGGGTGGCAGTCTCAAGGTTCTGCTTCCCTGGGTCAGGCCCCTCATTGCAGTCTGAATCCTAGAGTCAGGGTGTCGGGATTCGGGGTGTGAGCAAGAGGAGGGCCCCGGAGCCCAGAGAGCCTCATAACGATAAATAATCAACAAGAGCAGCAGCATACTGGATGCCTGTTATTACATATGCCATGTTCTTTGATTGTCCACTGACCCCACAGGGTAGGACACGGAATCCCATTTTATAGACGGAAACACTGAGGCGCTCAAGGTTCTGCCAGGGAGCAGGCATGCAAGCCCACGCGACGGCACCCCCAGGCCCTCTCAGCCCTGAGTAACCCCCTCGATTTTAGTTACTTAGGAGATTTTCTTCTGCTGAGTACTATTAAGTGAGGGTTGGGTTAGAGAGCGCAAGACTCATTTTCCCTGAAAAAGACTTCCATAATCCCGGGGCTAGGCAGGGGGCAGGGAGATGGACAGGCTGACCCTTGGAGGAACCCACCTTCCCAGCCCACCGCCCTCTCTGGCTCCAAGCCTCGTCTCCCTGGAGACGCCAATGAGTGGCCTCTCACCCTCCCCTCCCCCTGGCCCCAGGTCCCTGGAGAGAGATGGCTCCAGGCTGGTCACATTAGCCACGAAGCCAGCAGGACAGGGACGGTATTGTCACCCTCTGTAGCCCATGCTCTCTTTGGAAAGGATGTTCTAATCCCATTTCATCCCTTTTCCACGGCTGTCAGCTGTTCGCAGGCATTTGGGAGGGAGGCTTTTTGAACTCGAAGCCATGGAGAGGCCCCACCCCCACCCGCCAGCCCCTCCCCCAGTGGCATGTGCTCATCCATTCACCACGCTGTCCTGGACCCCTTTGTTAGCCGGCCAACCCCCATCCAAAGGCATCTAGGGCCTCACCCCCCTGCCAGCCGCCCCACCTTCCCTTCTATTTTGGGCCCACTGCTGGACAGAGCTGGGATCCATCAGCCAAGCCCCCTGCAAGCAACAAGGGGGGACTCTAGGGAGGGGGGCCTCCCGGATTCCACAGGGAAGGAAGTAACTACCGTATTTTGCAGTGTATAAAACACACTTTTTTGCTCAAATTAGTGATGGAAAAACAAGGATGCGTGTTATACATGGGGGGTACTAATTCCATACCCACATACATGTTTTTAGTTCTTTTATTTATGCTTGTAAATTGAAAGAGTAACTCTAGAAATCACGATATCCATATGCAAAATAATACCCTGGAGTACAATAATTGGGGTTTTTGTATATAAAAATTTTTATACATATAATTTCTTGTACCTTGTATCTGTTCTTGTGTTTTGTAATTACTTGTTACATAAAATTTCTTGTACCAGAATGTGTTAAAAACAAACGCCAGAAATCCTTTATCATACAAACACCATGCACTGAAATATAACCAAATAAAAATCTGAAACAATGAAAAGGAAAGATGTCTTTGCCCCTGAAAGTTTGGGCCAAAAACGTGGGTGCACATTATACACGGGAAAATAAGGTAAATTCCAGAGACTTTTGGCAAGACAAGGGGGGATCTCTGGGATGTAAGGGGGCCTGTACTTCTTAACTGAATTTATCTCCTTAGTGCAGTAGAGATCGAGCTACTAAAAACAAGAAAAAAAAACAAAACACCACCAACCCCCCAGCACACACATACGGAGACTGGCCTCCCCTCAGCCACATACTATCCCTCCTCTCTACCTGCCCCTGCTGCCCCCCATTCCCCAATCTCCTCCTGTTCTTCCCCCGACCCCCTTCCCCCTTACTTTCAACTCAACTGCTTACAGTTTCCCAAGCACGAGGTGACACTGCCAGCCTCCGGGCCTGCACGCAGCCTGGCACACCCGCCCACCTTCCTCTCCAGGCCCGGTTCCTGGCCTGCCTCACAAGTCAGCACAGGTGCCCCCTCCTCCAGGAAGCTTTCCCTGACCGCAGGGGGACCAGGCACCTTCATTTCTAGCGCTTGGTTTAAATGTCATAGGGCATTTTTCTGGGTCCACTTTGTTTCCCCCAGACTAGACTGTAGATGCAGGTTAGGCTGGAGCTCAGGGACGCCAGGACACCTTGCAGGCACCTTGGAAAGGCAGCTCTGCTGTGGGAATCCTGCCCGGGTCGGACAAGTGCCCGGTAGGTATTAGCATCTCTATGGCTGCCGTTGGTCGCGTTGCTCATTTGTATTTCGCCAGCTCCCAGAACCGTGCCTGGCCCTCACGGAGTCCGGACTTAATAAACGTTCAAACTGCTGACTCGAGAGTGTGGATTCTACTTAGTCTTAGGAAGATACAGCAAGAAGATGACCTTTAAATCTGCAGATCGGAACACTCTCTGCTGTAGATGATGGATCTGAGGCCCCGAAGGGAAGTGACTTGTCCAAGGCCTCTGAGCTGCTCTCTGGCAGAGCTGAGCCTCCAACCAGACCCCCGGGGATCCTGCTGAGGCACCGCCCCCTGCCCAGATGCCCTCCTCACCCCCTGGGCCAGGGTCCCCCCAGACTGTGTGCTCCTGGAGAGCAGAGGAAGTCTCTACAGGCTTCTCTGTAGAATCCAGTTCTGTGTCTGCTGCTCGCCCAAAGGAGGGGAAACAGACCCTCTTCCCAGGCTCTGCTCCTTCCCCCCAGATTTGTTCTGACCATCACATGTGACCCCACGGGGCCACTGTGGGGACTGGTCTGGAATGAAGCTCCCAGCACAGTGCTGCCCAGGATGGGGGCGCAGGGGGAAGATAGTGTCATGGCTAAGTGGTCAGGCAGCCCCTCAGAGAACATGTTTCTGAGGCTACTGTCACGTGAAATAAGCAACACACACACATAGACACACATGTACATACAGATGGACACGTGCACTCCCCACGCACACACATGCATGCACACACACAATGCACATGCCCAGGCAGCAAACACATTTCTGCCCTCTGCATCCCAGCTTGCCAGGCTGCACAGAGCAGAAACACAGTCCAACTTGTGGACTCTGTATCATCTGTTTCCCAGAATGCTATGAAGGGATCACACAGCAAGTCACTGGATAGTCCCTGGCAAACAGGCCTGGGACACTGTGAAGCCCTCACTAGGCTGCCCCGGGCTTCCCAGCTCCTTCGTTTCCGGCCTTCTCCTCTCCCGAGCTGGGCAAACTCCTCTATCCGCTGTCTCCAGGCCCCCCTCCACCCCAGGCCCAGCTCAGGGACTTGAGAGCTCAGGAAGAAGGTGACAGGAGGCAAGGGACTGCTGTCACGATTTCATTTCACGGGGGCGGGCTGATCAATCGCCTTTAGGGCCACCGCCTGTAATTTCAGCCCTGAGCGTGTATTTGTCTGTGTGTGGTTTGTTTTGTTTTCTTCTCCGGGCTGAATTACCATGTGGCAGCCGATCCTTGCTGTGGAGTCACGGAGGCCTAGTCCTGGGTGGTGGGGGCTGGGAGAAAGTAAAGTTCCAAGATGGTATAAAAGGAGGAAGATAAGTAACAAACTCGCCCTGGAATCCAGTTACCGTTTTTTGGGTTTTTTTTTTTTTTTTTGCAGAAAAGTAAGAGGGTCACAAGGGTATGAAGCCACTTTACTCTTCAGCCCAGTCCTTAAAAAGGTGCCTGAGCGATCGGGGGAGGAGGGGTTGCTCCGTGGAGTTGCGTGCACACAGTTTCCATCCTGGTCTCTGACGGGATGCCCAGGGAAGGGGTCAGAGTCCAGGGCTTAGGGGCACAGAGGCCCTTCTCACATGGGGACAGCTGAGAATGGAGTGGGGGGATAAGGGGGGCAGAGACGCATGCTCTTCTGGGAAGAATAGAGAGAAAGGAAAAATGCTGGGGTGAGGGGGTTTTCACAGGCCCACCAAGGCATGTGGGGGGCGGCTGAGAAATAGTTAAGGAAGGGGGAAGGAGGGAAGGAGGGAAGGAGGGAAGGAAGGGAGGGGACCCTGAGCACACTTGTGGGCAAGATGGGCATGACAGCTGGCCTCGAACCTCATGGTGTTGCAAGGGGGAGGGCTTGTGTGTATACGGGTGCATGTGTGTATGTGCGTGCAGGTATGTCCATGTGTATGTGCATGTGTGTGCACGCGCATGTGTGTATGCGCACGTGTGTGCATGCATACATGTGCATATGGGGGGAGGGGAAGGACCCACACGCCTTTCTGACTCCCTGGGAGCTGCTGGTGGGGCGTTTACTCAGGGAAGCCTCTGGCCACACTGCCTCTGGATGGAGAGTTTTCAGGGGAAAGCAAACCCTTCTCTTTCGAGGGTGGCTTGAACAAAGTCTTGCTTGAAGGCCACTGGATGAACCTGAGAGCCCAGGGGTCCCTTCTGGCTTCTGATTTCAAACTCCAGGCAATGTGGGGGGCAAGTTCTCCAGTGGTACAGCCCAGAAACCTCGACCAGCGGACTGCAGAGGGCTCCCCCCCATCCAGCTCACTCGGCGGAGTCTCCAGGGGACACTTACGGGGGGGAGGGAGACCCTGCTATTTACGTTGTCCTCGTGAATGATTTACCGTCCCTGCCAATGTAACTCCCTCTCCTGGTGAATTAACTGGCTCTTCTGAAATCATAAATAATTAGTGAGCCCATCTCCGATGCCACTTAACAGTTTGTGTTTTCAAAGCACTTTATGCCCATTAACTAAGGAATTCTTGATACACCTCCAGAAGGAAAGGACAGTCATGAGAGGGGACCTGCAAAGACCTCCGGAAGTCCTCTCCCCCATCCCCCGGCCTCCGGGCAGGACCACCTCAAAGACGAATACGGTAAAACAGAAAACCAACAACCCTATTTTGAGAAAACATCCAGATCGAAATGCCGAAGGCAGAACAGAACAAAGAAAAACAAGTCCCAGCCAGGGAAAGCGGCGCTCTGATGAGTTAACCACTAGACCGAGCCCAGCACGCCAGGAAGCCGGCGAGGCCCGCGGAATGCGGAGGGTCAGCCCGCGAAGCCCATTAACGGACACAGAGGTGGTTAATTTAATCCCAGGCAAACTGGAGAGACCTTGATCCAATGAGCAGGTTTCCTCACCTGCAAGGATGGAAAACGGTAATTTACGAAGCCAGACCTATGCATTAGCCTGCAAATGACACAGTTCTGATACTTAGGAATGTCTCTCTTCCTTAGCACCCTCCTACACACACACACACACACACACACACACACACACACACACCCCTTCATGCCGTCACATTTAAAGTTTTGCTTCCAGCTCAGGGCAGAAATGGTCATTCATGCCAACCTGCCTCTCCCTGTTGGAAGAGAGAGCCTGGAGACTCTGTTGATTCATTCATAATTTGCCAAAATCAGATCCTCTGGTGGTGGGGCGGGGAGGGGGCGGCAGCAATTGGCCAGCCCCGAGGGCTGCGAAGCCAGAAGGAATCACAGAAACTTCAGTCCTTTTCCTTACAAGCGTCGCAACCACTGAATTTTTCAATGAGGAGCTACCGAAGGCCTGCTGCGTGCCCAGCACAGTGCTGAGAAGTGAACGGGAAAAATGGGGTGCTTCCAGCTCTGCCCCCACCCCATGGCACTCCTCCCTGGAATCAATCCACAGTCTACCTCATGCAGGGAAGCATGGCACGGAATGAGTAGAGGGGTGAGGAAAGCTGTCCCCTCGTCCCTAGCGTTATGGGATGGAACAAGGGCCAAGCAAGAGGTCTTCTATGGGGAAAGTACCTGGGCAGGTAGCCTGCCATCCCCCGGTCACGTCCGCCATGCTCACTGAAAGGCCAGGAAAGCAATGGCAGGAGAAAGGGGAGAGGAGAGCAGACGTTCTGCTTCTGGCAGGGCCAACAGCTAACCCCCACCCGCCACAGCTAACGACTATGCACTCTGGACAGAACACAAAAAGGCAACCGCCTGAAGGCCCCGGAGAGAGACAAAGCCCGCGGGACACTGTGAGCTTCCGGAAGTCAGAAGGTCCCGAGAGATAAACCTCAGGAGGAACACAGTTACAGTAATCGAACCAGGGTACTGCTGTCCTATGGACAGACACAGACCGATGGAACAGAACGGGAGTCAAGAATTAGGCCCATGCACCTATGGCCAACTGATTTTTGACAAGGTTGTCTAGAACATTCAGTGGGGGAAATTATTTCTTTAAGGAATGGGGCTGGGACAACTGGATATCCACATGCAAAAGAATGAAGTTGAACTCCTACAGCACACCGCAGACAAAAAATTAACACAAAGTGGGTCAATGGCCAAAATATAAGAGCTAACCCACACAACTCTTAGAAAGAAAGCACAAAGTTAAATCTTCATGACGTCAGATTTAGCAATAGCGTCTTAGATATGACAACAAAAGAAAAATAGTTAAGTTGGACTTCACCAAAATTAAATACTTTTGTGCATCAAAGAACATTATCAAGAAAGTGAAAAAAGGCAACCTAAAGAATGGAGAAAATATCTGCAAATCATATATATGACAAGGCCCTAGAATCCCGAATACATAAAGAACTCTTACAACTCAACAACAAAAAGACACACGATCCAATTAAAAAATGGACAAGGGGCTTAAATAAAAATTTCTCTAGAGAAGATATATAAATGGACAACGAGCACATGAAAAGGTGCTCGACATCAGTAATCATTACAGACATGCCAATCAAAACCACAATGACATACGACTTCACTAAGACAGTTATCATTAAACAAACGGAAATAATTAATTACTTAATTAAGCAAACAGAAAATAATGCGTGGTGAGGATGTGAAGAAACTGGAACCCTTGTACACTGCTGGTGTCAAAAAGAAATCACAGACCCAAAATGGAGTCACTTGTGCTAAATCCCTCCAAGATGTAATCCCTAACCTAACTGCAGTTTTAGCCTCTCCCAGGAGTGAAATTTTGAACCAGTCAGTCTGGAATTTTCTGGTTAGCTCTAGTGAGGTAATCTGCCTGATAAGGCCCCCTGCCTTCCCTTATGGGAAGGTGACCTTGTCTGAAATCATACACTCTTTTAACTTTCTTGTCCTGCCCCAATTCTGCCTCTAAAAGCTTCTATTTTGTCCATCTCCTGAGAGTACCTTTCTATTTACTAGATGGGATGCTGCCCAATTCATGAATCGTTCAATAAAGCCAATCATATCTTTAAATTTATTCAGTTGAGATTTTGTTCTTTAACACTGGTGAGAATATAAACCAGTTCAGAAACTATGGAAAACAGTGTGTCAGTTCCTTAAAAAGTCATGCATAGAATTACCATATGACCCAGCAATTCCACTCCTAGGCATAGGCCCAAGAGAACTGAGAACAGATCCCCAAATACACATACACACGTGTTCATAGCAGCACCACTCACAATACCCAAAATGTGAAAACAGCCCCAATGTCCATCGACGAATGAATGGAAAAACAAATTGGTGCATATACATACAGTGAGATATGACAGACATGGAAATGAAGTACTGGTAGATGCTGTAGCATGAACGAACTTCAACAATATCATGCCCAAAGAAGCCAGACACCAAAGGTCATGCATGTATGACTGCATTTACATAAACTATCTAGAACAAGCAGGTCTGTAAAAACGGACGGCTGATTGGCAGTTGCCAGGGGCTGGCGGGGGCGGAACAGGAAGCAACTGCGCATGAGCACGGGGTTTCCTTCTGAAGTGATGCAAATACGTTGAAACTAGATAGAGGTGGTGGTCGCACCGCCTTGTGAATGTACTAAATGCCGGCTGAATTGTTCACTTTTAGGGGGTTAATTTTATGTCATAGGAACTTCACCTCCATTTTTAAAACTCCAGTAAAAATCTCACAGTCTTTCTGGCCTGAAGAACTACAGACTATGGGACAATTGGAGCGACTGGAAAGTGAGGGGTGAATCTTAGAAGGAGAGAGCCAAAGCGAGGAACCCCAAACTCTGCAGACAGACTCTGCCCAAATCTCTGGCTGACCCCAGAAGCATGCATGCTCAGGGAAGACCGTATACAGTAACCCAGCCGAAGGTCGAAGAGCTGAACTGAGATTTGAGCTACTGCCCTGAGAGAGAGAGTTTGCAGTTTAAATCAACTAAGCTAATTCCCACAAAAACAAAAATAAAATCAACCCTCTGAAGGAACATGACAGAATCCAGGTTCTCCATAACAATGCCCAGGACACATTCCAAAATTATTCCACATAGGAAGAACCAGAAAAATGTGATCCATGCTCAAGATAAAAGACAGTGAACCGAGACTGACCCTGAAATGACTAGATGTTGCAATTAGCTGGCATTGATTTGTAAGTTGCTGTTACAATCATACTCAGTGAGATAAATGACAATGCTCATAAGGAATGCAAAGACAATAAATCTTTAGGGAGCTAGAAATATATACATGTATATTAGTACATAAAATGACAGAAATTTTAGAACTGAAAAATAAAATATATGAAATTTTAAAATTCAGGGGATGGGCTTAATAGCAGAACAGAGACAACAGAAGAAATAGTAAATGTGAAGACATACCTATTTGAAAAACAGGAGAGCAAAAACAAAACAAAACAAAACAAAACCCTGACAAGAGTGAACAGAGCCTCAGGGATGGCTATCAACACAGATCTAACACTCGTGTCAGTGATGTCCCAGAAGGAGAAGAAAAAGAATGGGGCTGAAAAAATACTTGAAGAAACGATGGCTGACATTTTCCCCAATTGGATGAAAGACATTGATGTACAGACTCCAAAGGGTCCGTGAACCCCAAGCAGGATAAATACAAATAAAATAAAAACCATGCCTAGACACATCACAGTCAAACTAAAACACCAAAGGAAAGGGGGACAGAGGATTCCATGTCCCCTTTCTCAGCTACCCCTGTTCTTTGTGTCCAAGCAATGCAATAATGAGGAGTGCTTGGCACAGCCCTGGATTTCAATCCAGGTGTCCTCTGGAGGTAGCCCCCCTTTCCCACATTCTATATTGCACGGGGAATGGGGTGTTGCAAATTTCCAAACGTCAGAAGGCTTTTCCCAGTCTCATGCCTGCTCAGCTGTGGGCTGTAAATACTTCTCTGTTGAACAAAGAAGTCAACTGCAGGGAGAAGAAAGCCTTTTGTCCCTGGGTTGCCAGAAAGTCAGCAATACATTGGAAAGGGGACCCAGGACTGTCCCTGATATCCCCACCGTGCATACTTGTATCGAGGCTGATTCCTCAAGCCAGATGCAGGCGTCTTTACTCCTTCTGTGGTTCCCTCCTGACCCGTAGCACGACCCTTCGGGGCATAGAAATTAGGGCCATTTTTCCAGCTGGGACAAGCCTTGGCTAGGGGAGTCCTCAAGTCTTTTTCTGCCTCTTCCTTTGAGTGGGAGGAGGCAGGGACGGTTGCAATGCATGCTGAGACCGAAACCCTCCCCTCACATCACCTGGGGGTGGAATGACTTGCAAAGGACACTTGAGAAACAACCCTTTCTTCCTGTGCTTCCCCCACTCCTCCTGTGGCACAAGGGCCCCAGGAGGGACCAGCTCCCCCAGCGGCTCTCTCAAATCTAGGATGGCTCAGCAGCAATGCTGTGTGGGTATCACCCTGGCAGGGCTGGGGCTGGTTCTGCCTTTTAGCTTTTGGGCCCTCAATGCCCATATCCTCAGCTTGGAATTCAAGGGCCTTGACCACCTGGCTTTTCTGCCTTGTCACTCCTGGGAAAGAGAGTGAGGACCCAACCCGCCACCTCTTGCATCCTGCACTTGACGACGGTCCAGCCTTCAGGCCTTCGCTCTCACAGTGCCCTCTGCCTGGAATGCTCTTCTTAAGCTTGCATCTCCACATCCCAGCTACTGTACACCTTCATGTCCCTAGTTCAAATGCCCCATCTTCCGCAAAGTTCTTCCTGACTCCCCAGGGGGTGTGTCTCTTCCCCTTGTGAAGGTTGCTTCCTATTTCCTTTTGATTTACTTAACATATACGTCTGTAGTGTTAACAATAGGCCGGAAGCTCTGCTGAGAGCTTTATAAATAATAACATGTTTAATCCTCACATCGACCTTGTAAAGCAAGTACAACCACCCCCAATTTATAGACAGGGAAACTGAGGCTTGGGGAGGCTGGTTTGCTTGCTCATAGCCACAGAGGCAGGGCCTAGCTCCTATCCACTGCTTAGTAATCTGTCACTGTGTAAAGTGCTGGAGGCCCCATCAGTTGGTTTCCTAGAGGAGCAGGAATCCCAGAACTGTGCCCAGGGCCGTGAGGGGGAGTGGGGTGAGGAGGGAGGAGGCCTTGAGTGGTGGAGAGACTGGGGAAATAAGACTGTGCCCTAAGCCAGTTCAGCTCCCTCTCTGCAGAGAGGCGGTTGCTGACCCAGCCTAACGCGTCCTCGGGCTCTGACTCCATCACAAGGTCAACTCCACTGCACCCCAGCTCCACCCGGACCCCGACTTACTTAGTTCCCCGCCACCTCCCCTTAAATAAGTGATTAGCTCCCACAAGAGCGTCCCTGTGCTTGTCCCCCGAGATGTTTCAGCTTTATTTATTTAAGGGGAATGATTCCTTTTCGTGTTCTTCCCGACACAAAGGTGGCACCGCACACAGGCCATTAAAGCCGGGCCTACGGGCTGGTTTTCCAGGAGGAGGACTCGGGGGACAGCTCGGGGCCCTCACTTCCCCTCAGTCCTTTCTGCCAGGGCAGGGGCAGGGGCTGGGCCGGGGCTGGCGGTAGAGACAAGGCTGCCCTCTGAGCAGAGAGAACTGGGATCCCAAAGAGAACAGCCTTTGGCAGCCAGTAGCTCCTCTATCCTCCCCCATGAGAGTCCATGCAACCATCGGCCTCTGCCCTCCTACATTTTATCTTAAGATAGTAACAGCCACAAACAAACGCTGTGTTTCCCGAAGTGTAACACAACTCTGCATCATCTGGGGATCTTAAAATACAGATGCTGATGCATCAGCTCTGTGGTGGGGCCCGAGAGTCTGCATTTCTAGCAAACTCCTGATGGTGCTGATGCTGGGGATCCAAGGACCACTCTCAGCCGCTCAGAGCATGGGTTGTGGCCCAAAGCTTGGCTTCACCTGGATTAACCCAGGGAAGGACCCCTGTAGTAATGAAGGGTGTGGTGATGCTGTTAATAGTGTCCAGGACTCTCTGAGCACCTACTAAGTGCCAGTACCACCACACTGTGGAAGGAGATTGTCCAGTGTGGCAGAAGGATGTCCCTGATCTGTGTAGGGAGCAGGAACCTGGACATAGGAGGATGCACAGTTTCTGAGCCCTATGTAGTGCCGCTCCATTTTACAGATGGGGGTCCCTGAAGCTGGGAGAGCTTAGTGTCTGGCTGAGGCCCTCCAGCTAGCAGGCAGCAGGCCAGCGTTCTAGCTGCAGTGTGCTCTGCCTTTGAAGACCATGGCATTCTGTTCACAGCTGCTCACGGGATACGGAGGCAGAGACGGCGCATACCAGACAGGACCAGACAAGCAGGCACCCGAGACACGGGGCTGAATTCCAGAGCCCTCCCCTCCATTCTCCTGCCCCTGATGATCGTGGTGATCTCTGGAACAAAACCTGCAAACTTCCCAGGTAAGTTTCTGTGCCTTACCTTGTCTTACCCCTGGGGCAGGAGACAAGAGAGCCCCATGCCTTTTCAGCCCAGGGAGAGGCAGTGGGGGCCCGGGGAAGGCGGAAGCAGGAAAAGAGGCTCTCTGCTTTTACAGGGGCTCTCGCCAGTGGGTGGGGCCGGCCTTCTGGGCAAGGGACCTGTGCAGCCGCAGGAGTCCTGTGCTTAGAAGGGCCCATCCTTGGTTTAGTGCTCTGCGGCCACCATCTTGGAGTTCTTTAACAAGAGGCCCGCATTTTCATGTTGGACTAGGGCCTGTCGCTGGTCCTGCCAGTGTGTGGGAGATGGCACCGGGGCTGGACCCTCTTTTTCGAACTGTTCCTATGGTGTGGGAGCTGAGCAGCCCTGAGCTGGACAGCGGTGGTGGATGGGACAGGCCAGTGCACGCCCACACCTCCCTGCAGCCTGGAGCCCGAAGGACTGAAATGTCAATGGAAACTCTCCCAGAGGCCAGGTGCGAAGAAGGGCCCTGTAGGCCCCAGGGAGGCCTAGCACAGCTTCCTCATACCTCTCTGTTTGTGAAGAGTGGCTAATGGGTTGGGGCCAGGGCTGGGGAGGGGCTGAGAGGGGCCACCTGTCTTCAGGGCATTGGCATCTCCAAGGAAACCACCACCAATACCACCCGAACCCCTAGGGCTGGGCAGATGCGGGGTGCTCAGTTGTGCCAGTCTGTCCCAAATCGGAACTAAGCCCTTCCCTTGGCTTTGGGGATTGGCCGAAGGTGAGAAGACTGTAGTGCAGCTGGGTCACCAGCTCTGGCCTGGCCCGGAAGTCCCAGCTCAGACCGGAGGCCTGGTAGTGGAACCCAAGCCGGGCATTCATTCCAATGGGGCCACTGTCCCCCAGGAGACAGATGCTGGCCTCAGGCAGAGCTAAAGAAGGAATGTGGAGCCTGGGGCAGCACGGGGAAAGAGCCTCCATCAGGCCCAGCATATTCTAGGAAGCCCGTGATGGGGGAGGGGAGACAGTTCTGGAGCCTCAGGGGCAAACCCAGGGGTCTGAGCCCCGGAGGCCTGGTCCATGGCGGGTCCCAGAGGCTTTCCCGATTCACGTACGGGTTTGGAACCACTGTGCCCGGACAGCCTTCCGTCTACGGGAGAGGCCTCCTCACCCTGCAGTCCCTTCTCATCTTAAATTTTTTGAACCAACACCTACTGGTCTGTTTTGTGGTCAAGAAGATGGTCGCGAATCCAAGCTCGTGGGGGCTGCTGAGAGGGTTACATGCACTAACACACACGGGGCCCTCAGAAGGGAGGGTTGGCATCATATAAATGGTGGCCATCACCCAGTCTCATGGATTCCAAATACATGTCACATCTCTGGAGCCAGAATGCGTCTTACTGCGGAGGAAATTTGGGGGCACACAAAATAACGGTGCATCTTATGATGGATCTTAGGTTTAATCAAGTAGGGGATGATGATGATGATGATTGTGCATATCAGATTACAGCCTTTTCAGCGATGCCTCTTTCCCTGTGAGTTGAGTTCTGGGGTGCTCTTGAGTGCCCTGGTTCATGTGGAAACAGGCATGGAGACCCCAGGTTGCTAGAGAGGGCAAGAACCTGAGGGTGTTCACAAAGTCACAGGCAGAGGCTCTGACAGGCTGGCAGAGTCGCAGGCAGATGGGAGAGGACATCTGGGGGGACAGGGTGCCTGCAGGAAGTCCTCTGACTCACACCGTAATTCCCCATTTGTTGGGCTTTGTGTTAGGTCTGTTCTCAGATACTCTATCAGACAATCCTCCCAACAGCCCCACAAGTGTGAGGAGGGAGCTTTGTTTACATCCACACTTAACAGATGAGGAAGGTGAGGCTCGGAAGAGCTAAGAGATTTGGCCAAGGCATTTAGCCCATGAGTGGCAGAGCAAGGCCAAGTGCGGGCAGCCGTGGAAACAGGGCCAGGCCACTTTGCTTAGCAGCCATTTAGAGGGGAAGCAGGGAGGCAGAGAAGGCTCGTGGACAGGACCTTGGCCTTCCAGCACAGCCTGGGTCCTTCCTGAGCCTACCACGTACAAGCTGTGAGATTTTGGGTAAGTTGCTTGACCTCTCTGGGCCTCAGTTTCCAAATCCATCTAATGGAGAAAGCATGCTTCCTTACAGGGTTGATGAGAACACCAGACAACCCACGTAAAGCACTGAGACCAATGTCTAGCTCACGGCAAGAACTCCATCAAGGGGAGTCCTTGTTTTGATGCCCCAAGTTCCAGTGACTCCAAAAGCTAGTTGTCTGAGGGTGAGCTGCAGCACCCTCCAACCCAAACCACTCACAGGCCTTGTGTATCTGGGGTTATGAGCTGGGGTAGCAGTGGGGAGCCCAAGCTGAACATCCTGAGGGGTAGGCAGGGGCTTCACCTCTACACAAGGACCCAGCTGCTGGTGAGAACAGGAGAACAAGGGGTGTGCCAGTGGCCATCTGTGCTGCTGTGGGGGGTGGGGTGGGGGACCAGCCACTCCTGCCCCCCTGACTCCCAACCTTGCAAAGGGGTATCAAACCTACTACATTCCAGAGAGACCCCAGGGCTTATGGGATGAAAGCTGAGAGGGTGGCCCCCTTTCTAAATCCACACCCCAGTGGCTGGCTCTTGACTCACCCTCTGTCCCCCAGTAACAGCCCTAACTGCTCTGTGGCTGGGCTGTCTATTCCCAGAGCCCCTGGACCCCAGCTACCTGCTCTGGCTCATGGCCCCAGCAGCAGTTCTACCTCCCAGCTCAGTGGATGTGACCATCCTCACAGCTCAGATGGAGCCGAGAAAGAGGTTCAGAGGAATCACAGTCCGGCCAGAGGCCAGCTCTTCAGCTAAGATGAAAACCAAAGTGCCAACGTCTGTGTAGGGTGGAGCCCACAAAGGCAGTGTGCAGTCCCCAGCTCCCAAGCTCTGTGAACTTGGGACACCTCACTCGGTTCCCTTGGCCCTCCTCTATCACATGAGGAGCACTTTGTAATCTGACCTCCATGGTTCTCTGAGTTCCCCCATAGTTTTAGCTCACCCACTGCCCCTTTGGGAGGCTCCAGGAACTAGGGCCAGAGGTAGGTACGGAGGGGAAGACCACAAGTCCCAAATGCATGTGCTCATCACACATGTGCACAGATGGGAGAGTCATTGTGCTTTAGGGTGCTGCTCCCACCCCCCAGGTGCTGGCAGAGCTTCTATACGCTGGTTGATGCATGTGTCCCTGAGGGCACCCTGAGGGTGGGACCATGTCTCAGCAAGCCACTGAACAAAGTGGCCAAGCACAGTCTGACCTTGGTGACCACTTAGGTGCGAATTTGCTGCCCATAACTATTGCTTGGCAACAGAAAGGAAAAAAAAAAAAACAAAAACAACAAAGGTCCCCTTGGAGGTTCTGGTCAGAATAACAGCTCGAGAAAGAGAAATAGAATCCAGGTTGGAAAAGAAGTTAAAGCACCTGCATTTGGAGATAACTTGATCACCTATGTAGAAAATCCGATGAAGTCTACATAAAAGTTACCAGAACTAATCATCAAGTCTAGCCAAGTCGCAGGGTGTAAAATCAACATGTCAGAATCAACTGTATTTCTACATCCTGGAGACAAGCAACTGGGAGTTGAAACAAACAAACAAACAAAATAACATTTGCAAGTGCAACAGAAATATGAAATCTTTAGGGCTAAATCTGACAAGCGATGTACAAAACGGATACTCTGAAACCCACAACACGTTGCTGAGCGAAACCAGAGAAATAAAGAGTAGAGTGATAGCCCTGTGTTCCTGGCTGGAAGACTCTCTGTGGTTAAGATGTGAGCACTCAGTTTGATTTGTATGATCAATGCGATCCCAATCGGAAATCCCAGCTGGATTTTTTGGAAAAAGTCTGATTCCAGAATTCATACGGAAATGTCAACTGATTGTGAAAACAAACAGGCTGATTCTAACGCCCCCGTGGACATGGACAGGACTGTGAAAGGCCCCACCAACGCCGGTGTTAGAGGACTAACACCGTTTCAGGACTCATCCTGAAGCCAGGCCAGTGCGTGAAGACTGATAAACGAAGCCGATGAGAGAGCCCCGAAAGAGACCCACATGTATGTGGGCCGTGATTTACCACAAAGGGGCGGAGGTGTGATTAATTCAGTGGTGGAAGGGAAGTTTTCAAAAACCAAAACTGGAACAACTGGATACCCACTTGCCAAGCAGAGGAAAGGCAAGAAACCGGCGTGTGCCAGGCAGAGAGGGCGACAAAGGGCACGAGGAAACCTGCGGTGGAGATGGGTATGTCTGGTGATGATTTCAGGTGTTACACACGTGTCAGAAACGATCGAGTGGTCTCTTTAAATATGTTCAGTTTATGATGTCAAAGCAAAGGCCCTAGTGGGGGAAGAGAGGACTCTGCCCTCCTACAAGACCTCAGTTTCAAGGTTACCCACTCTGTGAAGCCTCTGCTGGGGCACCCTCTCCAGGTCACCCCTCCGGATCCCACGATCACCTGGTTCTCACCTTTTCTTGGCACCTTTCACACTGTCTTGTATTTCCAACCACATGCTGATGCCCTCCACATGGTGAACAATTTGAGAGCAGGGATGGGCCTTAGACTTTGCTGGATCCCAGGCACTGTGCTGGGCACATCGGAGGTGCTAAAAAAACACTCGATGACTGAAGAGACGCTCATGCCTTTTGTTACCCATCAACACATTAGGGTTATAGAGCTTGCAGCAAAAGCTGCTTCAGGCCCATCATAACGTCACTCCTGGCCCTTCTTCACCCAGGAGGCGGGCCTCTGAGCTGGGGTTTTTTGTTTTGTTTTGTTTTAAGGGAAGACATCAGGAGCAAGAGCTTCTAATGGTGAGAGAAAAAGAAACAAATGTGCAGTGGCCATGGGCCTCTCACGGGCAAGGCCACATGGGAGTTTCACACGTTGTCATAGAGCTTCCCCACAGTCCTCTGGGCAGAAGCAGAGCCCACCACTGGAGCCAAGGTGGCACAGCACAGCCACCATTGCTGCACCCTGACTTCTCCAAACCTCTAGACTAGTCCTTCTCCAAGGGTGGTCCTGGGAACAGTGAGTGGCAGCCTCATCACCTGGGAATTTGTTAGAATGCAAATTCTCAGGCCCTGCTCCCAGGCCATGTCAGAAGCTCTGGGGGGTGGGGCCTGGGAATCTGCATTCTAGCAAGTCCTCCAGGGGATCCAATGCAGGCTCAGGTGTGAGCCCCACTGCTCCAGGCCACCCTCTCACCTCTATCATGAGGCAGGTTACACCTGGGCTCTAAGAATATGCCCCTGAGGCCCCAGATGCAAGGGTACCCCCCAATCATTTGGCCTTCCTTCAATCGCCAGGTGTCGCAAGACCCGGCACTGCATTGGGATCACTCCCTTTTCTTGTCCATCAGTGTCCCCGAGGCATGTCTCTGCTTCAGCTGGGACACTCAGACCCAGCTCAGAGGATGGAGGGCCCCTTGAGCTCTTCCTTGAGCAGCGGCACAAGACAAGCTGGAGTTCAAGGCCTGATCCCAGTACCCTGAGCTAGACATTCCAAGTTCCTGGACAGACAATAAGTCTTCACATTGCTGGTGAGGTGGCAGGCAGGGGCCGCAGACAATGGGCCTGTGTTTCCCCCACGCCTTCCTGCAGCAGTGCTCAATCAGGGCACTGCACAGCGGTCCACCCAACCCGTCCCCTTGCCTGTGCCCAGGGCCCAGGCTGCGGCTGGGGCCCCTTATCATACCCTCCCTCGCGCCCTGAGGCCAAACAATGGTCCTTTCTCTGGCTGGAGGTTTCCAGCACCTTTTAGGTTCTTCATCCACCAAGGCTTTAGGAGAAACAGGTTAAATGCCAACAACTTTCTTCTCTCCGCCATCCGAATCTCGGTCTTACTGGAACACGAAAGAACGGGCAGGGGACAGAGCTCGCCAGCCACCTAGGGCCACTGCCAGAGCGACAGCTCTCGCCTTGACTGATTTCTCTTCATTAGTGCAATCACATCAACACTGACAGCAGTGTATTTATTCCTGTCCTGACAACAACCGTTTTTCACCCAGCGATGCACAGCCCGATAATGAGCTTGGGGCAGAGTTAATATGGAACTCCCCTCGGCCCTTGATGGCCTGCCCGCCAGCCCACCCCCTGTCTGCATTCACTCTGCCAGGGCTGGGAGAAAGGGATCCAAACCGGAAGGTCAAGGGCCGCTCAGCCGTGTGCATGCCACCTGTGGGGAGGAGACTTCAAGGTTGACTGAATTAGGAGGTGTGAGTGCTGGGCACGGTCAGCAGTACCTCCTCTGACCAAGTGCTGAGTCCTTGAGCCCAGACAGCGAGAGGCGTAAACAGTGCCGGGAAGGCTGGCTGCCCGACAGAGCCCAGGCATGCGTGGATGCTTCTGGGTCTGCTCCTGGAAGCCCAAGAGCCTCAAGAGGAGTCAGGAGAGGATGACCGAAACTGATGATCTAGAACATTTACTTAGCGCTGCACAGGCGGGGCATGGGGCTTGGAGCTGCTGGTGCTGCCTTAGAGACGCACACCGCCCTAAGGCCCTGCTTCACCAGAAGATGATCTTCAGGTCACCTCTGCTTTCCCAGAAGGCACCTGCGTGGAACGAGGCCCCTGTACAGTAGATACAGTTACCACAGGGTCCAAGGCCACCTTCTAGGAGAGCCCCCAGGCCCTCACTCAGTGCCCCACCCCCAACTCTTCTACCATAGCGAATGGTGTGGTTGATGCCCCGGGTAGCTTGCCCAGTCCAGTACGTCCCCTAGTCCAGGGAGAGGCCAGGACACAGGCTCCCTCATGGTATAGAGCAGATTGGCTGCAGCTAAGAGAACACTCAGAAAATATCAACCACCCCAGCAGCAAGGCTGCTGAGGGAGGGGCCAACAACCTTACCCTCACACCTACCGGCCTTGAAGGCAAGGCCATAGGCCAGTCATGGCGCATGGTTATGGTCATGGCCCAGGATCAATTATGTTTGGGACACAAGTGCTCTAGAAGGCAGGCATGCATACAAAACATTACAGAAAAATTTAAACACAAATGGTTGAAGTATGTGTGTAAAGCAAAGGTGTGCAACCTTTTGGCTTCCCTGGGCCACAATGGAAGAAGAGGAATTGCCTTGGACCATAAAATACACTCACACTAACGATAGCTAAACAAAGGTCCGTGTGTAATTTCCGTAATGTTTTAAGAAAGTTTACGAAGTTGTGTTGAGCTGCATTCAAAGCCGTCCTGGGCCGCGTGCAGTCCGTGGGCCACAGGCTGGACAAGCTGGGTGTAGCATCTTACAGTCTTACAGATGACGTGACCCAAGAGATCATCTCGTTTAAGATTATAAAGACCAACTTCTGGCCTATATCCCTGGGGGTCCAGGAAGCCATGGGGCAGATGTTTCACATCTTCCAGCAGTATCAGCTGGCTTTGAAATAGCCTTTGTGTGTTAAAATAGAATTCAGATAGACTATGGGAGGCAATGCAAAATTTCACGTATTCAAAATGGAAAAGATTGTGTGGCTAGCAGGTAGTTCCAGGCTGTAGGCCCAGTTCTTCCAGACATGTGTCCATCCCTCCATCATTAGAGTCCATCACTGAAGAGCTTAGAAATGCCGTATTTATGCCTCACATTTTCCCAGTGAGGACACCGGAGTCCAAAGGGACCCACTGAGAATAGGTCTTGGCCTCTGAGGCCTACAGAGCGTCACAAGCTTGTTCCTTTCTCTCTCCAATGTTGCTATTACCCGTGTAGCACCCTTCTTTAAAGGGTTAAGTCATGAATTGGAAACAATAATTTATATCTAATACTTCCATCCTTGTTGATGTTGGTTATTATCTAAACTCAAGGAGTTTTTTAATTAAAGAAATCAGTCACACTCACCCTAAGAGATAATTCAGAATCATTAAGGCCAAAGTGCCAAATGAGGCATCTAGACCACTGGCACCAGAGACATTTGGGAGGATGCACTGAGGCTGTTGGGCCTTAAAAGGGGGTGAGGACAAGGGGTACAGAGGGGACAGAGGAGGGAAGGGTGCTGATGGCTTCCCAGGGTGGGAGGGCTGGGCAGGGGGAGAGAAGGGGTGACAGCGGCCACACCTAGGGCCAGGTGGTGGAGGGCTTGGCATTGAAACCACCAGGGTGAAGGCCTATCAGTAAGGGGCGGGGAGGGGATGTGAGAGTCCTCAGCACTCAGATCCTATCGCTAAGACCCTGTGGGACAGCAGATGGGACCTGGAGAGGGCTCTGGCTTCCCTTAGAGAGAGAGGAGGCCATCTGGATTGTACCCTGTGCCCTCCCCCTGTACTGACCCAAGCTGGGGAGAAGCCTGTGGTTAAACGAGACGGCTCCCAAACCCCAGAGCAGCATGGCGAGCCATTCAGAAGGTGGCTGTCTTGATCAAGGCCGGAGAGGCAGCTGACCTGTGATCACTTTCTCCTTTGCACACGTCAAGTGACCTTGGCAGTTTACTTAATCTTTCTGAACTTCAATGCAAACAAGGTTAATAATGTTAATACACTTTCTGGCCAAACGACTTTGCAGGTTGGGGTGAAGAGGAACTGAGATGTCTGTGAAAGCTACCCACAGAAATTTGAGGTTTTATAAAAGGATCAAGTAAAAACACTGACCTTAAGGCCTGAACAGCTGATCATAGCTTAACACGTGGGTCCTCTGTGGCGTACTTGCATTTTAAGCTGGAGGCAGAGAGTATCTTCACCAAATAAATAAATCCCTAATCGTGGAAGTGTAGATGCCACCGGCAGGTCTATGAGAGATGAAGGGAGCAGAGGCATTTGGAGACTGGGCACGTGTCAAATTGCAGGTCTAACGCTGGCCTTGCTTCCCAGACACCAAGATGACCATATGGCAATGATAAACCCTGTCACAACCCAATGAGATAAGGACGACTGTTATCCCCATTTTATAGGTGAAGAAACTAGGCACAGATAGGCTGTGCAACTCCTCCAAGGTCACCCAGGCAGTAAATGGCAAGTAGGATTTGAACCCCAGGAGTCGTCCCTGTTTCGGACTCCTTAGAGGCCTGTGCTGTCCCACCAGAGCCCTCTGATAGCACATTCTGGATTGGCTCTCACAGCCCAAAGCAGGAAATGGGGCATTTGCACCAGATTCACGAATGACTCATATTATCTGGTGACAGCATAAGCATCCCGGTGCCCAGCCATGTTTTTACCATTACTCAGATTCTGGGCAACACAACTACCCCCCTCCTTTGCACACCAGCACCTCCACAGAGGTGGGGAGAGCCCAGGGTTCTGGCTCCAGCAGGCACCTGAAGCTGACTTCCCTGACTGGGCCGAGTTAAGGCAAATAATATTGCTCCCCTGGGGATTATCACATCATCAAAATTTCATCACTTTTCTGAGTCACTGATACCTTCCTATAGGGCATCAGACTTTTATCACCTTTCTGACCTGCCCTCTTCAACTTACAAGCCTTGTGTGGCTCAGACACTGGCAGACCATGAATGCCCGAAGGAACCTTAAGGAGACTCCCCAAACATCTCTATGTCACCCCACACCCAGGAAGGGGAAGGGGGGAAGGAGCAGAGGGAAGAGGGGTTCCTGTTGTGACCTGAATTCTGCCAACATAAGGCCCAGTGAGGACACAACTAGGGTGAAGGCAAGGGCCAGGAATTCTGGGGCTATTTCCGAGCTCTGCTCCCTTCCCTGGACCAGCCCGGTCTGCTAATAGCACAAATGTCTGAGCATCTCTCCCTGGGAAGACAGTGGTGGAGGATGCTACGGAGGCAAAGGGGGCAGCCTGGGACAGCAGGAAGATGACAGGCGTTGGGGTCAGAGAGCCCTGGGTTCACATCCTGACCTCCTAACTTCTTGGCTTTGGGGCCTCGGGCAGTTCATCGCTCTGAGCCTCAGTTTACCCACAGGTTGGAAGTTGAGGGAGCATGAAGGCAGGAACAGTAGCACCTCAGTATTTGGTGTTGGTTCCAGGAGGCACAAAAAGTACCAAACACAATGAGTGTCAAAGAAATGTTTCCCATAAAAAATAACATAAATCAAAATAGTGCATTCCCAAACCAAAAACACACAAAAGGACCACAGAAGCCAGGGCTACAACGTGTCATCACAGGGCAAGAGCTACTGCATGACCACACGTGACAAACACGTGACCCCTTGTTTCTGCCGGAAAGGGGAGCAAGTCACAAGGCAATCAATCAACACCAACAAACGATGAGTACCAGGACAACATTTTCGGGTCAAAGTGTGTCAAGTATCTAATTTGACGAGTTTTAAAGCAGTCGAGTGCCGAGGTGAGACTGTAACACCTATAATGCACCTAGTGCTGTCTGACGTGCAGAACTGCACACCGAGCAGGAGCTCACGGCCTCTGAGACTCCCTAGGATGGGGAGAAAAGATCATGTCACTCTAAACTGGGGAGGAAGCACAACAGGGCAAAAAGAAGATGTGGGTGCACTACGGAGTAAAGATACCAGAGGAAAAATCTGAAAGCTCAATGCAACGTGACATCCTATCTTAAGACCCTGTGCAGGTGCAAACACAGGAGCAGAGATAGTTAAATTAGAGTATTAAGTGCTCATGACATGTCGGGCTCTGTGCTGAGTGCTATGCTCCTACTACCTCACTGACTTCTCCTGGGATTCAGACAAGGAAATGGGGGCTGACAGTGTAAGTGACTGAACCCAAAGTGGCACAGGGTAACACAAAGCGGCAGAGCATAAAGCCAGGTCGGCCCAATTCCCAGGCACCCAGCACTATACATGCCACTGCTCCACAGCTTAAGGAAAAACCCCCAAAGCAGGGAAGTGATAGCACAGACTGTGGGGTAACTCTGGGATGCTTTCAGGTGGCCCCGTCTTGGGTAAAGTAATTCTCCTGTCTGCAATGTACCTCTGAAAACCACAGCATCCTCTCTGTAGTTATGAAGGAACGCTAGACCCCAGCAGTGCACATGGACATGCTGGTCTCCTTTCCAGCCTGCACTTCTCAGCTCCTTTGCCACTGGGCGGGGCCATGTGATCGGCTCTGGCCAATGGGCTCCAGGAGGAAGTGATATGGGCTACAGCATTTAATTGTTGATGCAAGTCTTTCTCTCTCTCTCCCTTATAGATGTCAAATGGTGTCTCTATGCATGCACGGGCATTAACCCCCAAGCCCCCTATCCATCCTCCCAATTTCCTCCACATCACACAGGTAGAGTTCAGCTTGTAGTTACTGAATAATAAGGACCTCGGGGTTATCCAACCCAGAGAGCAGACTGCTAGAGGCAGCTCCACCTGTTGGGCCACAGGTGGGAAGAGCTGGGAATGGGGTTGAGAAAGTCTGAGCAGATTCTGAGCTCAATGGCACCCTACTCCATTCTATGCATGCCTAGGCTGGAGTCTCCGGAGGGCAGGGCTCCCATCCTTGGGGTGTATGGCTGTGCAGCGCAGTGAGAGCGCCATGGCTGGTGTGGATGGGACACATAGACAAGCCTGTGAGAGTAGGCAGGTGGCCAGGCAGGAAGCTGTAGCAGCAGGTGGAGCCCCGATGACAGTGGCTTTATGCCTTAGGTAAGTGTTCATTCAGTCATTCATTCTTCATTCACTCGTACATTTTCCCCCCAGCTCCTTGTCTGTGCCAGGCACTGCCCTAGTGACTGGGGATAGAGCAGTGAATAAAATAAAGCCTCTGCTCCCCTGAGAGAGAACAATACTAAACAAATAACCAAGTCAATAGACAGTATTGTGCCGTGTATAATGCGCACGTTGGGGCCCAGATTTGTGAGGGAAAAATAAGGATGAGCATTATCCATGCATAGTACTAATCCTGTATCTATAGAAATGTTTTTAATTCTTTGATTTATGTTTGTGAGTTGAAAGTATAACTCTAGAATCAATAACGTATCCATAGTAAAATAATACCCTGGAAAATGATAATCAGGTTTTTTAAATATATAAAAAATTTTATACATAAAATATCTTGTACCTTGTATCTGTTCTTGTTTTGTAATTATTTGTCACATAAAATTTCTTGTACCATAATATGCTAAAAAAATAAATGCTAAAATTCCTTTATCATACAAAAAAGAAATACCTAAATATAAACAAAAATTTGGATTCAGAAATTAAAACGGAAGATTTTTCCCCCTAAAAGTTTGGGGGGGAACGTGGGTTGGCACGTTATACACGGCCAACTATGGTATGTCCGATGGAACTGAGTGCTACGGGGAAAGTAAATTCGGGCAAGGGTGTGTGCTGGGAGATGCCATGTTAGGCCTGCAGGAAGTGAGCAGTGGCCCGGCCTCAGGGATGGCAGGAACTCCAAGTGTCAGTGGGAGGCCAGAGCTAGACTGGGAAGTTCTAGAAACAGAAAGGCGGCCACTGCTGTGGACCCTCCGAGTGAAGGTGGGGCTGCAGAGGAGGCTGGGACGTGGGGAGAGCAGGGGGTGTGGACTTTGACACCCTCATGCCTTGTGGCCAACACACTGTGAGCACTTAACATTTACTAAGAGCGTTTTCAAAGTGTTTAGGATAATCTCGTTTAAAGTAAAAAACAGGAGCTGAAAAGTCCTACCAGATAGATACACTTCCTTTTTAACTATTTCCTTACTTTACAGATGAGAAAACTGAGCGTCAGCTCCAGGTGGCTCACAGTGGGGAAGGCAGGATTTAAAGGAGCCAGACCCCGGGGACTGGGAGCCTCCCCGCCATGTTGGTGGCCCCCAGATCTCCTGGGCCCAAAGAGGGGCTCTCTGGCCCAGACACCTGGCTGGGGGCATCTGATGAATGGAGCTGTGTCCCCCCTTCCCCCCAGGCCCCACCCTTCCTGGCACCTTTCACCTTCCCAGTGTGCGGAAAGCAAGGGGACACCAGAAGGACCAACCAGGACAGCTCGGCAACCCGGCTTGTTTTCCTTTCCGTTGCAGGCCGTGGGGTGCTGCCGGCAGGCGCCTCTAACCCGTCTGTTGCTATTGGCATCCCACAGCCCCAAATTACGATGACTAATTCCCACCGCTTTAGGCAGCAGCTCCAGGGCCCTCTCCGAGGAGTCAGGCTGGAAACCCTGCAGGCGGCACCCTAACACCCACTACCCATTCCGGCTCAGTCTCCTGACTCCCCGAGGGGCCAGGAGTCAGAGGGATGAGAGGGAGACTACAGCCAATCAGAGGACTCCTTTAACGGTAGCCAAATCCTAGGACGACCCGCCGCAGGGAAGCCAATTTCTTCACCAGCACAGAGTACCACTGTCTAGTGACCAACTTGTTTTGTAAGGGAGTGAGTGCTCCAACATCAGCCGTATGCAAACGGACACCAGCTGGCCACGGGTCCCGCCTCTGTGGGCAGAGGACAGCACTAGATGACTTTCCATGTTGCTTTGAGGTCTAGCGCACTGATTCACGTTGGTCCCGAGGACGGAGAATGAGTTCATTCTCCCTTACCGTTAGCTTCCAGCCCGACTGTGTCCTGTGCTACAAAGTCAAACGCATACCAATACCGTTTAACACATCATTTCAAAGTCGGCCGTTCGGGCACTGTTTAAACAGAGAACTGCTGTAAAGGACTTGGCCTCTTTCCCAGGCTCCCTTCCCTCATGGAATGAGGTTCCTGGCCCCTCTCTGGCCTTCCAGGAGAGGACATAGGGAGAGGCGGTCGATAAATATTTGCTGAACAAATGCATGAAAGACAGTGTTTCTGAGGCAGGTGTCAGGCTGCCAGTGTGATGTGGACTCTGGGTGGGGGTCCTGAGTCTATTTGGCCCCCAGACAGGGCATATCTGCAGTGAATAGAAGCACCAAACTGTCACTCATCTAACCACAGCCAGAATGTTCCAGACCCCCCAGCTGAAGCCAAGGACGCACAGGGCCAGGGAGAGAGGGGTGTGGAGCAGAGAGCCACCCCTCTGGCCTTTGGAGAAGGGGATGTAGGGAGCAGGGACACTCTTGTCTGGGGCTTCTGACATGTACCAGCTGAGCCCCAGGCAAGCACGACACTCGGCCTTTGTGGTAATTAGCAAGAGGCCCTGATCAATAAGTTATTTTTTGCTGTCAGTAATTAATAATTACAGCTTAGCCACACCATGTAATTAAACTTTCATCCTGTTCCCTCGCGTGCTGTTTGGCTTTTATTGTGAGTAGCTCCCAGCACTAAACTTTCTCCCTCTGGAGCCTTTAGGAACCTCTGGAGCTGGGCTTCCCAATTCTCACTCAGGGCTTCCACTGCCTGGCTCACTTGGCTCATACCCACTCTGGTCCCTCCCCCAGGCACCATTGTCTGGAAAGAACCTTCTGGATCAGCTGGCTGGGCTGGGACAGCCTTCCTCCCAGCCTCCTGGTCTCCTCACGATGTCCACCAGCAGTAACCAAGCTTCGTAGCACATGAAAAGTCTTGCAAGGCACTTGTTAAAATGCGGATGCCCAGGCTCACCCAGAGGTCTCCCCAATCAGAGTGCCTGGGAACAGAGCTGTAGAGTGCTGGACGGCCACTGTGAGACACGGCGACGGAGCCACGGAATGAAGCAGAAGAAGGGTTTGGGGTGAGGAAAAGGCATTCAAGGCCTTTTTGGTGGGTGGCCAGGAACCACTCCCCATGGTCCACTGGTTCATAGCGTAAAAACAATCAAAATGATAATAACAATTGCACTTTGTTAAGCACAGTCTTGAATCCTCACATCGATGCAGCTCTTTCTGCAACGTCACTCAATTTGGGAAATGAGTGGGAATGTGTGACTTCCACTAGAAGGGAAAATGGTCAAATGGTGGCTTTCAGCAGAAGCAGGTGACGCTGCCTGCGTCCATTCCCTGAAAACTAGGCTAAGTCTAGGAGAAATCTGGCAGTGGCCAGTATGAGGTTCACCCCAAGGGAGGACCACTGTTTGGGCCCTCACTCTGAGGCATGATTAGAGAATGGAGCTCATGGGCTCAGAGGTGACAAACAGTGCTGGTGGCTTCAACCACCCCAAAGGTTCATGACTTGGCTTCAAACATAAGGAGAAACTCCCCTCTCTAACCCCTAAGCAGGTAACAAAGCACCCCACCCCCAACTTACGGCCTGACCCTGCCCTCCACCCTGACAACAAATGCAACGTCACCCCTAAGCCTGGGCCCAGACCAAGTTCCCACAATCCCCTGCATGGTTTGCAGGCTGGGAGACAAATGGAAGGAGAATGGTTGGGGGCAGGAAAACACTCTCTCAGACCAGAGAACACAAATGGAGCAGCAGGGGACCTGGGCAGCCACTCTCAGAACCGCAGCAAACAAGAGTCACTGGAGAGGGAGTGAATCAATCAGAGACCGTCGGGCTTCTGACGGCATGAGCCCCTCCCTCCCGAAGCACAGGGACAGGAGGTAGCCTGCCCTTAACTTCAGCAGGGCAGGTAGAATCTTGACCTCAGGCTGTGGGGACAGGTGTGGAGGTGAGACATGAAAGACACCTGATGACTCAAAAGGAGAGACCTTCATTCAGGTGCCCTGGGGACTCCTTATGGGCCTGGGCCGGAATGGGACAAAAACTTGTGAACCACCGGCCCAGGGAAATCACAGAGTTGCATCATTAAGTTAGAAGCACCGATACAGAGGCTGACACCCCCTCTGAGCCCTTCCTGTCCCCTGGCTTTTGGCTGGTGACCCCATGGGCATCTCAGAACAAATCTGAGGTGCCCCAGGGCACACTACAGTCTGTTTCTATTCTGGCAACCTCACAGTCCTCCTGGGACCCAACAAGGTGCTCACCCCAGCTCCAGATGGTCCTGGTTCCAGGGAGAGAGGGACTTAGGACCCAGTCCTGACTCTGTCCCCAGATCACCCAGCAGCCGTGGTCAAGTCACTCACTGCCCCTGGAACCTTGGTTTTCCCGTCTGTTAAATGGCTACCAGAATAAGATGCCCTCTGAGGTCCTGCCTGCTGGAAGGTTTTATGAAGATCATAAAAATAATAATTTCTTTTACTACCTTACATTTACAGGGCCTGTTAACAAAATTTCTAAGTGCTTTAATGTAAATTACCTTGTAAAACCCTCCCCTCAATCCTGGGAGAGCTGATTATTTTCAAATCTGATCCTGAATCTCTGGCCTGCCTGACTCTGGGTGCAGTGGGGTACCCCCCACCCGGATCAGCAACCCCAGAGGTAGGTGGGGGCCCTTTCGAGGTTTCAGCCTCCACAGGTGAGCCGCCTCGGTGGGAAATGGGGCAGGCCCCCTTCTGAGCCTGGAACAGGGAAAGCCAAGCCCCTGGAGAGTCCTGGAGCTCAGTCCAGGCTTGTCTCCCTCCGCCCCCAGCAGGCGCCGCTCGGACACCGCTGGCACCACTGTCTGCGTCTGCAAACCCTAAAGGCAAGGAAGCCATGGTGCAGCCTCTCCCCTTCTGGGACCTGCCAGGAGTCTGGGGGTACATGTGGGCATTGCCCTCTGGAGGGGGGCAGTACGGATCCTGCCTCCTCATCCTTCCTAACACTCCCACCCCCAATCCCACCAGCTCTTCACCGCCGCGAGGCTGCTCCAGGCAGCTACAGGTCACAGCGGCGTCTGCAGAGACAATTGAGCCGCCAGCGGAGCCGGAGGCAAAGGCAGGAGTTGCGTGTGTCTGGGGTGGTCGAAGGGGAGGAGGCCCTTAGACCCTCCCTGTGCACCACCCCTCGGTGGGTCTGGGTCTGCACCGGAGACCTGGGCTCCCGGGCCGCACAGCGAAGCGCCCCCGGCCCCTGCGGCCGGCGAAGCAGCCAGGCAGCCAGGCGCGGGTTCTGTACGTGGCCAGGCCCGGCAATCGCCCCCACGGCGATCAGCTGGCACCCAGCGCCCGACTCAGGCCCTTTCCCGCCGCCCTCCGGCCCAATCCCCTCGCCTCGGGGCAGCTGGCCAGTGCCCGCCCGGCAGGGCCTTGCCCTTCTCCGCAGACCCGAGCAGGAAACCAGAAGCCCGGCCTGAGGAGCTCGGAGGAGCCAGGCGCCAAGCCGAGCGAGGAAAGGCGCGCCCCTCCCTCCCCGGCCGGAGGGCACCCACAGCGGGTGGCGGGGTAGCGACCCCACCCCCACCCCACCTCATCTTAGACTCTGATTCGCAGGCTCCCAGGGCAACGCCTCCCATCAGGGACCCCCACCTTACCGCGCTGGGAAGCCACAAGTCTCGGAAAGATTGCCCCCCCACCAAAGAAGGCCCCCAACACTCGAGGAGGGGGTCCTGAAACTCCCTAGAGAGGGCTCTACCCAGGCTAAGCCTTGTGTCCAGGAGGCCACCAAGAGGCCAGCAGGCTCCCGCCTCCTCCTGTGTTGCCTTCCTTGCCCCCCACCGTTAACGCCCTCCCCAACCCCACGTAGGGGTGTCCCTCCTACCTTGGGATCTGGCCTGGGGGATCCGGTGCAGGACCAGCAGAGTCCAGATCAGCAGCCCCCACATGGTGACCAGCCTGGGTGGAGGTGAGGGGGGTCTTCCACCACTGTTTTATAATCCTGGGGGTTCGATACCCCGAGGCTTCTCCCGGGAAACTGTCTATGTGGCTCTGGCCAGGGGCGGCATATGCCCCCGGTGGGGGCAGCTCTGGCGACCCCAACCCTTCTTCGTCCTCTTCTGTCCAAGTCCGATCCCGGCGGCGCGCCTGGAAGGCGAGGAGGGAGCCAAGAGAAAGAGAAAAGCCGTACTCTCGGAGTCGGGGCGCCTCCCTCCCTTACACCCCAACTCCGACTTCTCCCAGGCAGGGCGGCCTCCGCTATGCGGCCGGGTCGCGGGCCCGGCTACGGACTAAAAGGACAACTTCAGGAAACTTCCTCCAGTGGCCACGTTGCCCGCCCCCCGTCCCCTCCCCGCCCCCTGGTTGGGTCGTCCGGGCGGACGCAGTCACCGCCGTTCCAGTCGCCGGGCCCCCGGGGCCGGGCGGGAGCCGAGAGCAGCGGCAGATGCGGGTGCGGGAATTCTTTCAGGGGCGCGGGTTTCGGGGGGCGCGGTTTGCATCGCGGTCCGAATCTCCCTGAAGCTGAAGTTTTCTTCTCTCTAACTTTGCAGGCGGCATCTGACTGGGCCGAGCCACCCCTGTGGGCTCCACTGCCCTGGCTCCCAATCTGGGGACTCTCGGTCCCTCCCGGGGGCGCTGGGCCCGGGCGCGCCCTCGGCTCCGCGCCCAGTCGGCTAGCAAACTTTGCGGGTCCCGCGGCCCAGCGCGCAACGCCGCGCGCTCAGGTCCGCGCCGGCTGCCGGGCGGCGGGGATGTCGGCGGGGCTTGGCGATCCGGGCTGTGGCCGGCTCCCGAGCACGAAGCCTCCTGCCGGCCGGAGGATGGAGACCCGCGTTTCTGCCCTCCGCGGCGCCCTGGCCGGAGCTCCCGGCGAGACCCACCGAGAGCCCGGCGGGCAGCCCCCGGCTCCGGGAGCGCGGCGCCTCCCCAGACGCTCGGCGCTAGCCGACCGCTCCGGCGCGAGGAGCAGCGGCCTCCGCGTCCGCCCCAGCGCCTCAGCCGCGTCGCCGCTCGCCGAGCCCTCCGCCCTCCGCTTCCCGGGCTCGGCGTCCGGAGAGCCGCTCTTGCCTGCGCCGAGCCGGAGCTGCGGGGGCAGCACGAGCCGGGGACGAGCGCGGCGGAGGCGGAGGCGGCGACGCGGAGAGGGGGGCAGAGCGCTACCCAGTGGCCGCGACTGGAGAGCAGCCTCCGCGCGGGGTGGGGGGAGGGCGGGGGGCGGCGCGGCGCGGCGCGGCGGCGGCGGCCCGGAGCCAGGCCCGGGAGCGAGCCCCGCAGAGCACAATCCGTCTGCGCGGCAGCGGGCGCCTAGCGTCTCCGGGACCCGCCGGGGGGCAGCAGTGCCAACGTGGTACCGTACGGAGAGACGCGAACCAAGCCTCTTGCCCTCCGGGCCCAGCACGCCTCTCTCAGAGGCCTCATCTGAGTCCCCCTCTCCCATAGCGGAGAAGCCCAACCCCGACTTGGAGAGACAGAGGTGGAGGGTGTGCTGGGAAGAGGAGGGGGTCGGTCAACTGGTTGATTCGGGTTTCTCCTTCCTAGGTCAGGCTTTCAAAAGTCTGGAACCGCTCAGGGCAGACGGCGAGACGAAAGGAAGGCCGGAGATCGCCACAGGGCTGAGAAAGTAAAGTGGGTGCCAAGGTCTATGCATCCCTCGTTTTCTCTGCGCTCTGTCTGCAAAGGGTACGAAAAGGAAAACTGGTGACGGAGCCGCAAAGAGGAGAACTGGGAGGTTTTCCTCCCTTGGGGGCCCAAGGAGTGAGCAGGGCCAGGCCCCTGGATGGCCTGAAGGCCAGCTCAGCACAGCTCCTTTGCAGGACCCAGTTAAAATTTCCTGGGCACCAGACAGCTTTGCTTCCCAGGATCCCTTCCTCCATTAAAAAAAGAAAGAAAGAAAAAAAATACACACACACACACACACACACACACACACACACACACACATATATAATGACTGTGTTGGCATAAAGACAGATATATTAATATTACATGTTAAAACATTTTCTTCAACCTAAAAATTCATTTATTTCTTCTGATTTGAAAAGAAATTAAATATTTTCATGGGCCCCTAGATGACTGTGCTCCTGGCGCTTTGCCAGCTGAGTCAGTGTGGAGAGTGGGGTGCCCCCTTGGTGTTCACGCTGTGAAGCCAAGAGCCACTGAGACCCCCAGCCCCACCCCGGCTTTCTCCTGTCTTGCGCTGGTGGCCCACGCCACCCCGGCGGGCACCCCGTCGAATTGCTGCTGAGTGGACACAGCCAAACCATTCCATTTCTTTTATATTCTCATTTCACCTGCCTCGGAGAAAGCACCGTGGGCATTTTCTGAAAATGGCCGAGAAGCTGGCCTGCCTTCCCTACGGTATTCCTTCAATCACCTCATTTAAACAGCATTTTGTGACACACACCCCCCGCCCCCCAATAACCGGTGCCCCATCCCAGGCTGCAGCCTTTCCAGCTGGCTGAGGGCACTGGGGGCAGGTGGCCCCTTTCCCCCTTCCAACGATGGTCACACCATTGCTTAGGGATGCCCAGCTGTGGCCTCACTGCCTCACCCCTGCCCCCAGGGGCTCTGACCACCACAACCTAGAGCTTGGGCCCTTCCGTGACCGGGGAGGACAGCTGGTCGGCCGGGTGCTGTTTTGCCCCTGGCTCACAGAGGGGGCCTGAGAGCCACATTTGCCGGGCGCCTCTCCTCGGCCGCCGCCAGCAGGGGAGCTGCAGAAAGCCCGCATCTCTGTTCTCAGAGGGTGGGAGCTCACACGCCGGCTGTTGGAAACCCCTGTGGATTCCACCTTGTTCGGTCCGTCCCGGACTCCCAGCAGCCAGGGGTCTGAACCAGACGCTGCTGGGGCTCCCAACGGCATTCGTTCTCTTTGTAAGAAGAGACACGGTTGCACAAACATGTGTGGCCCCAGCACCTTCCTCTGGGAGCTTGATCCCCAAAGGCCAGGGCATGGCACCAACCCAGGGCAGCGGGGAGGGAGGAGGTCTCCTTTGGGGACGAAGGTCCCCAGGCATGGCCGTGCGTTAGAGAGCAGAGCAGACAGCACTCGGCCGCCACTCTCACAGCAAATCCGTCTCCAGACCTCCGGAGTGGAGAAGGGATCGCATGGGCCCTCTCTGGCTTTGCACTCAGTAAAGGAACCATCTGATTTTGCTTCTTATCAGAGTTTCACTGGCCCAGGAGGAGGCTGAACAGGGAGCCTGCCACTTTGAGAGGGGCTCATTACTGGCAAAGTCACTTGCAGACACCATGACCTCATTCTCGCCACCAGCGGCGTAATTAGAGGTTGCAAACGGCACAGTTCCAGTGGATGCCACATCAGGAGGGGCTGCGTGGCTTTCCCAGCCTCCGCGCGGCCTCCCCGGTGCCACTCTGGCCCCGCCGGTTTGAGTCTGTGCCTACAGCTCTCCTGGAAGATGCGGGACAGGACCTGGGTCTTCCCCCTCATTTCTATCCCGTCCCTCTCTGTCCCCAGAGCCAGCACGTCATAGAAGGGTCTTCATCTCAGAGAGGCCGCCCATGCATCAATCTAAATTCGGGGTGGGGAGTGCTGGGATGGGTAGGGTAGCAGAGAATAACACAATTCATTTCAAAAGGGAAAGGCCAGAATTCATCGGCTCCATCTTTCCCCTTCTCCCTTTCCAAGAGGATGACGTGTATTTATAATGTCACCCGCCTCTTAGAAAAACCTTCACTGGGAGTTCCCTGGTGGCGTAGTGGCTTAAGGCTTCGGCGCTGGCACTGTCAGCTCTGCAGCCTGGGTTCGATTCCCAGTCAGGGAGCTACCCACATACCAAAAAAGAAAAAAAAAAAAAAAAAAAAAAAAAAAAAAAAAAAAAAAAAAAAAAAAAAAAAAAAAGAAAAAGAAAAAAAAAGAAAAAAGGAAAACCTTCATGGACCCCAACAGAACCACTTTCTCAGCCTCTCATTCCACACGCAGAGCCTATGAGAGAGCGTGACTGCAGAGTTTTGCCAGGCGCCTTGGGACCTGGACATGCATCACACCACGTGGCAGCCGGGAGCAGGAAGACAAAACCCAGGACAGTGGGACAGCGCTGCCCAGTGTCATGGAGGGCCAAGCTCCTCCTTACCTCACCGCCCCTTGGCCGCAAACCTGTCCTTCCCCCCACACCCACACACACCAAGGGGTAGGCGGGCAGAGCCGGCTTCTCGATGTGATTATTGCATATCTTTTTCCATTTTCCCTCTCAAATGTAATGGCCACGGGGACAGAGTGTTCCAGTTGCTGGGTCAGGCCCATCCACTGTCAGCGGGGACCAGGCAAGCAGCAGTGATACCAGAGAAGCAAAGTGTGTCCACTCCCTCTGCCCGCCCCATCCCGCGCCCCCTGCCCACCCCGTCCCGCCCCGGCCCGCTCCCCATGCCCGCCCTGGCCCGCTCCCTCATCCCATTTCCTGCTTCCCATGCTGCTCCAGCTGCCGCCCCCTGCCCAGAAGCCCAGTTGCGGTTGCTTTGCTGCGGGTAAGAAGGCAGAAGGAATGACCACTAAGAAGAGGGGGAAAGGACGGGACACGACTGAGTCTCAAAGGAACGTGGAAGAGAGGCGAGGGGTGTCAGGACTGACGTGGTCTTTAATCTAGCGTGTTTCGGGGCCACATGCTTCTTCCCACTCCTGTCTGTCGTTCTGACCACCACCCTTCCCAACCTCTCGTTTCTCCCAGGCTGCTCTGGGGTTGCCACGGGTGGGGCTGGGCAAGGACCCCGGAGGGTAAGGACTTTTAGGAGAGCCATCCCCCCTCTGCTCCACCTGAAGGGAACTCAGACAACTCCCTCGGAACCCAGCTTCCAGTACATAATTCAAAGCATTCCTTTTTTTGTTTTGTTTTGTTCTGTTTTAGAGATGAAAAAGGGGAGGAGTAGGACGGAAGCAGTTTATTAATCACGGCTGGAAGAGAGAGGCTCTGGGTCCCTGTCTAGTCCGCTGGGGCTGCCATAACAAATTAGCACAGACGTGTGTTTCTTACAGTTCTGGAGGCCGGGATGTCCCGGGTCAAGGTGTTGGCCTTTTTCCGTTCTCGGTGACAGCTCTTCCTGGCTTGTACGTGGCCACTTGCTTGCTGTGTCCTCACATGACAGAAAGCGAGAGAGCTCTGGTCCCTCTTCTTCTTCTAAGGACACTAATCTTATCACTGGGGTCCCACACTCCATGACCTCATCTAAACCCAATTCCCTCCCAAAGACTCCATCTCCACAAGGTGTCACATTGGGGTGGGAGGGGGTTAGAGCTTCAGTAGAAGAATTTGGGAAGGGTTCGGTTTAGCCCACATCAGCCCCCTAATCCAGGCTCTGGCCCTATCCTCAATTGCCCATTATCATTGCCCTTCACTCCCTTAGGAGGAAGAACCTATGAGCACCGTGTATGTCCAGGGCTGGGGGACGGCTGGCATCTTCAGTTCCTCTGTGCTAAAGTCAGAATCAGCAGGAATTCAGCTCCTGGTCTTCAAGCCCTGGGGTCTGATGGGCTGGGGATACCCTAAGCGGACTGCGCTCCATGTGCCGTGATCCCTTCTGCTGTTGCCCACCAATTCTCCAGGAAAGAGAGAAAATAGACACAGAGAAATGGAGCAGAAACCCTCTAATACTCACGCAGAAGCGGCTTGCTGGTCCGGAGCCAGATGCAACCGGAGAGAATAGAGGTTAACAGACCACAGGAGACAGTATTTTTAAACACTAAAACGGGTAACTGTGAGCTGGGCTGGGGAAGGAAGTGAACGCATGAGGAAACAGGAATCTTCTATGAGTGGGCCTGTTCAGCCACGCTGAGCCGGGGCTCAGCACGTCGGGAGTGCAGCCAAGTCTGGCCAGGAGAGGGCGCTATCAACACACACAGCTAGAAGGCCCAGGAAGGAGGAAGTTGGTTGGGTCAGAAGTGTCCTTTGTGATAGTTTCAGGAATAAAACCAGTACCCGTTTTACTCACGGATGTCCTAATTGCATCTACAATAAAGTATAAGAGCATCACAGAGAAAAGCCTGTCTCTAGGTGGCTGGGACATTGATCTTTAAATTGGACAAGGATTTAGAATCATTTGGGGCCATTCAAAATCACAGAGCCATGAAGTCCTCCTTGAGCAGGGTTTATTTAATCTGCTTACTGTAAGAGGAAGCAGTGGATCTGCCTTTGAGAGCCATCAAAGGCAGCCTCTCCCAACGAGGAGAGCCAGGATCTTTGAGTGGGCGCAGACCTCTTCCTGGCTGGTTTGCAGCCCTGCCACATGCTGGCTCGCCTCAGGGCTTAGCTGCTGCTGATCCCTGAACCTGAAATGCCCTTCCTTCTAAGGGCCACATGGCTAACTCTTTGACTTTGACTGTGTCTCTCTATTCAGATGGTATATGACCAGTGAGGTCTCCCAGTCAATCACTTTGAAAAAGCAATCCTGCTCAAAGGGTGATGTTCAGTCAGCACTGGGAGGATACAGATCAGAACAGCTGCTGCTTGGGCCACTCCACCAGCACATACAGTTGTGTGTCAGCCCTGCTGACTCACCAACACACACACACGCACACGCGCGCACACACACACACACGCACGCGCGCACACACACACAAACTCACACGCACTCTCCCTCTCTGCTCCTCAGACTTCCTTTCCTTTCAGCACTGTCACCACCATCTGATGATAGGCTATAGGTTTTACTTGTTCGTTTATTTATTGCTCCTCTTTTGCCACTAGAATATAAGCAACTTAAAGGCAGGGAGTTTTGCCTGTTTTGCTCTGTGCATATAAACTAATTTAAAAAAAAATCAGACCAAGCGATGATAGACGTATGTTCAGTGACATCAAAACAATTGGGAAAATATACATGAAGTGTGAACAGCCTTTCAATTTCATTACTGTGTCTTTACTTCCACTGACCTTGCAAATTAAGCTATTTACACCTCAAATGTGTGTTTTTCAGATACTTGTATTGACAACAAACATTCACTGCTCCCTGAAAATTAACCCACTCATAGACTAATATCTGTAACATATACAATCACACTCATTCATTTAATTTCTTAGAAGTCAGGTTTTGCAGAACTCAGTAAGTTGAAAGGCAGCAATTCACATTTTAAGTGGCACTATGGTGGAGTTAGGCTCACCTGGTTTCTGAGGAGTCTTCTCTTTATAAAAGTGTGTGCTACAGAATTCTTAGAAGCCACGGCTCATCACATGTGACTCAATTTACATAGAGACCGAAGGCTACTTGTTCTTAGGATAAGATGGAGGCATTTTTTTTGGAAGGCAAATGCAAAGATAGACAAGAGCTGGAGTGCGGGATTAGAGATTTTAAGTATTAACTATCTGCCCTTTACAGAAAGCATTTGCCAACACTTGCTCTGAAAGAGAATGAAGGCAAGTGGTCCCCTACCTGTCTCAGAGGCCAGGATCCTGAAGTTGTACAGCATTATCTTGTAGGTACAACAATCAAATCGCCCTTCCATACTTAACCGAAGCCCTGTGCAGGCAGCAGTTTAGTGATATGAGATGACCCTAGCTTCCCTGAGCCTGACATTTATGTGGCTAACAATCACATCCTGCAGGAACTTATACAGTGCAAGGGGTGGGCCAGGGAACAAATACTGTCTGTCTCGGGTCCAGAAGCACCAGTCTGGTATGATGGTACCACTTTCTTTGCCTGGGGCCCTGTCAATTCCACTCTGTCTGCCTGAACAGACCACTGTGGACTGGCTCCATCCTCCCCTTGGATCCACACAGCCTCCTCCCATCCTTTGCCTTGGCTGGCTTGGGCTCATGGCCTTGTCAAGTTTCTCCCCGTCCCCCTGGCGGAGGTCAGCCCTGACTGGATCTGTCCGTGGCCAGTTAAGCCCTGCTGCTAGCACTCTGGTCAACACAATCAGGAAATTTAGTTGGGAACATGGAGTTTGGGCCTCTTTTTTTTTTTTCTTCCTTTTTTTTTTTTTACACTTTTGTCATGGACTCTACTGGAGTCTAAATCTCTATGATTTTTAGAAACTCAAAAAGCTTAAGGGTTCCCTGGAAACTGGGGTTTCCCTCACCCCGATTGACCTTAACCATTTCATCCAAGGCTGTTCTTTCCTTGTTGGCCTTTGCCACATCCTTACGACCACCCAGCTCATCCCCATGCAAATCAATCTCTCTACATCCTGGTTTTTGACCATGTTCTGTGAGACCCTATTCCTTTATAGGCATGCATTTCCTTTACACTAAAGCAATTTCCTTGTGTCTTGCTTTCACCTTCTTGTCTTAACTGAACTCTGAATTTCCCCTGAAGATGATTTTAAAGAACAGAACCACCTCTGTTTCCCATGCCTGCTTCTCAGGGCAGGAGCGGGCAGATCCCTTCACACTGAGGCTCCACAAGCCTGCCAGGACTCCTGTTGTTTCAAATCTCTGCAGTCAGCCTCTTCTTACCTCTTATGGATCACATGACCCACTCCCTCATTCCTAAATGACTGCACCTCATTTTTTTCCCTTCAACTCTTGGCTTACTCTAGAGAAGTCAGATTTGTGGACCTGGACTTCATTACTTTCACTGTCTTGCTTTACCGAATTTCAGGTTTGCCATCAGATCCATGGAAAGATGATGTGAGAAACAGCCCCAAGGTGCTTGTTAAATCAGCTTGTGTTTTCCATCAGAAGCCTCTCATTGGAGTGATAGTTTGGCTGGGTATATGAAATTCCAGGTTCAAAACAGTCTTCCCTCAGAACATTGTAGATATTCAAGCCCCTGCATTTCTGATGAATTCCTGTGATACCAGTTTTATCATCATAGCTTTTGCATCTTGTCTCTTGTTCTGAGATTTCACCAAGATGTGTTGATTTTTTTCTCATGCACTCTATTTAGTAAGCCCTTTTGTTCTGGAGACTTGGACCTTCATTCTCCTCAAAGGAAGCTTCTTTTATTGGGATTTTGGTAATTTCTTCTTCTCCATGCTCTCTGTTTTTACTTCCTAAGAATCTCAGTAGTTGGATATTGTACATGAAGGCCGGAAGCGTGCGCATCACCTGGTAACTTATTGGAAATGCAGATAGATTCTCAGACCTTGCCCAGAACTACTGAATTAGAATCCGTATTTAACAAGATCCCTAGGTGAGGTGTGTGCACATTACATTTCAGACGTGCTGCTTTAATCCACTCTCATATCATATTTGCTTTAAATGATTAAGGCTACCCACCTGAAGAGCTGTCACTTGTCACTACATCTGTCCTGGGAGCCATCCTTTCATCTTATGATAGAAATCAGGTGTGTCACTCTTCTCAGAGGCAAGAAACTCTCTAAGACCCAAGGGACCCTCCTCCTTTGTGTACTGTTCTTGTGTGGTTATGTTCCATCTTTTACTTCTCACTAACTCTTTTCATAACGCCTTTAAATAGAAGCAGGTGTTCCCAACTTGAAAAAGCTCCACTTGACCCTTTTGTCTCTTCCAGCTACCATCCCATTTCTCATTTGCCTTTTCATGCCAAATTTCTTGAATTCATGCAAAACAGGCTATAACTCTGTTTCTTTATATACCTCTCTTCCTTAACCCCTTTAAATCTGGCTTTTGATTCACTGGTCTTAAACAAACTTTTCTAAAAGGGTTTCTCTCAGCCTTTATTCTCTGATCCATTCAGCAGCACTGGCCATGGCTGACCACTGTGGCCTTTCTGGATCATACCCTTTCCTTGATTTCCATGCCACCTTGGTGTGACCTTATCCCATTGGAGAGGGCATGGGAATACGCCCATCTGGGATGACCTTCTCCAGCTGCCCCTTCCGAAATGCTCAGTTCAAATCTGGCCAATTTCAAGAGTCATTTTCTGACTGTTCTGTTTCATGTTAATGTATTAAATCTATCCATTCCCCGCCCAAGTCCCTCTTTTTGGTGCACAAACGTGCACAAAGCCAAGGCAGTGCACAAAATAATATACTGTATTTTACCATGTATAATGCACACTTTCCTGCCCAAATTTGTGAGGGAAAAAATAAGGATGCACATTATATAATATATGGGCAGTTCTAATTCTGTATCTATGTAAGTGTTTAACTCTTTCATTTACGCTTATGATTTAAAAGTATAACTAGAAATCAATAATTATATTCATATGCAAAATAATATCCTGGAATATGATAATCAGTGTTTTTTTATTGTTAAATTTATTCTTGTGTTTTATAATTTGTTACATAAAATTTCTTATACCGTAATATGTTAAAGAATCAATGCTAAAATTCCTTTATAATGCCAAAAAACAAGCACCTAAATATAAACAAATAAAAATTTAAATTAAAAAATTAAAACAAAAGATTTTTCTCCGGAAAGTTTGGGCCAAAAACGTGGGTGCACATTAAACGCAAGAGCGCAAAAAACGGTAACCATTGCAATTTGCTCCTCGTCTCACCAGCTTGATTGAAAGCTACTATAGGCTTAGTGGTTACCTGGGGGCAGGTGGGGAGGGGGGTGGGAGAAGGAGAGGGCGTGGGAAAGGAGGGAGGAGGAGCCAAATATATGGTGATGGAAAGAGAACTGACACCAGGTGGTGAGCACATAATGCAACACACAGACGATGCAATGTAGAATTGTATACCTGGATCCTATGTAATTCTTGTTAACTCATGTCACCCCAATAACCCTAACAATAAAAAAGCTATTATAGGCAAGGACAAATGATAGTGCTACTGTCAATGATTACTTTGGTGGTTTCCACTGCCCCTGGGCAACTGGGCAGGGGCTACATCACCCCCAAAAGAAACATCTTTTCTTCATTTTCACAAAGATACTGTCCACCTTCAAAGTCATGTGCCTGGGGACATCTGCCCAAGGAGATGCCTTCTAATTCATCCAAAGACACTGTGTGAGCCAGCAGTGTCCTGGCACAGTGGTTTACTTCCTCTACATTGTTGAATTTATGCCAATTTGGGGGCATCTTGTCAATGTGATTGTCTTAATATCCAGAAAACTCACCATTCTCCTTTCATACTCATGACATGAAACTATTTCAGAAATGACTGCTCAGGGCCAGAATATGGACGCACCCTGGGGGTTTGAGAAGGCAAAACTCACTCCTCACATGAGAACGAAGCCCCTGGCTATCCACAGACAGTGACCCTTCTGGAATGCTGAATGGCTTCTTTACAGCCCTGGTCTAAAGCCTTAGCCTGCATAGTATTTGCACAAGACTTCCTGCTCCCAGGGCATGTTGCAAGGGTGCAGTGTATAAAGGAGGAGGAGGAAGGGGGAGGAGGTGCAGTGGGGGCCAGGGAGAATGCTTCATCACCCCTCTGAGCAAACTTATAAGAGCAGAGGCAGATCCTTAAAGCTGAATTCTTCATCTCCCCTTCTCCTATCCACGCCCCACCACTGCTTACTCAGTGTCCTTGTCTCAGAAAACAGCACCTCCACTCTCCGTGCTGCTCAGGATGGAGCCTCGGGATCATCCTTGGCATCTCCCCCGTCTCATCATCCATATTCCATTCATCACTAAGGCTGCACAGCTCCCTGGCAAATAGACCTGCCATTTGCTCTTCCCGCCATGCCCTCTGCCACTGCCCTGGTCCAGCCTCCATCGAGGCCTGCCCGGGCCTCTCCCACAGCTCCCTAACTCTCTGCCTCCATGTCTCCAGCCCGCAAGTCTACCTTGCACAGGGCAGCAGCCAGGGTGGCTTATTAAAACTAAATCACATAATGTGATTTTCCTGCTTAAAACTCTTCAAATATTTGATGTCGTTCAGAAATTATTACAGTAGACTCTCAGTAAACTGGCACCCACGGAGGTAGGTAGATGCTGGATAAATATAAGTAGATTCTCCGTTAACCGAGACTCAAGCGACCAGCTCTCTCAAGCAATTTTGCCAGTCGCTTGAGTTCAGGTAACAGAGAGAGTACCGTATCCAGCTTTTAGGTGTGATTCGTATTTCAGGTAAATTTTATTTTAGCTTTTAAAGGTACATACTGTAATATTTGTATGTGAAATGATGTGCTGTACCAATTCTCTCCAGAATAAGAGGAGGTAGATGAAGGGACGGAGAGATTGGTCATGCTTGAAGCTGTGCTCGCAGGGTTTCACCATGCCATTCTACTTTTGTGTGTGTTTGACAATTTTTATAATGAAAAAGTGAAAACAAAACAAATTGTAAGGGTATTTCATGAGTCATAAATTTAAAAAAACAACAACTTGCAAAGACCCTCCATTACTCGTAAAATTAAAAGCAAAAACAAAAACACCTGGCCACGGCCTACACGGTGTATGGCAGCTCCTTGTTCCCTGTCCCCGAGAAGTCATGCTCTGACCTGCCTGGAGGCTTCCCCCACATCGTTCGCTGTAGGATCCAGAATCCCCGCTGTCTACTTCCTGTGAACCCTCAGGCCTCAGTTTAAAACGAGTCTTCCAGAAATGCCCTTCCCAATGCCCCAATTTAAATTTAACCTCCCTCATTTACCTTATCACGGCACCCTGTAATCTCCCATCTTTGCACTTAACCACAATTGGGTCTCTCCACCCCACGAGGCCATACATTCCAGGAGGGCCAAGTTCATGGCTATTTTGCTCACTTGTGTGTACACCAACGCCCAGCCCAGGGTTGCAAAATGAAATGAGGTGGCTGCCACACCCTCAGTCCCCTGCCGAAGAAATGTGCCCTAGGCAATTAAAACAATAATTAAAGTGAAAAATAAGGTACCAAGGAAGAAAGAACCCTTGAGTCTGTTATGCCACATCAACCAAAGTTAAGCACTTTTTCATCTTTTCTTTTTCTATGATTGTTCTTTCATTAAGGGCTACAGGTTCAGGGAGGGGGCGAAAGTCTCCCCTGTTTCTCTGCCCAGGCCCAGGCCCTTACTTCCCCACAAGTAACTGCCCCCATGAGTTGGTGCGTGCTCGGTGCACATTTTTAATATTTTTATTACAAATGTATATCCATAAGCAATCCATGGTATTATTTTATGTGTTTTTAAAATGTGTGTAAGTGGTATAATATGCTGCGTAATGTCGTACAACTCTACAGTTTCCATTCCACATGGTCACGCATGTGTGCGTGTGTGCACGTATGTTCTATAGGAGTTCATCTACTGTCCCGTGACACAGCAATCCACTATATGAACACGTCACCATTGATTTATTCATTCCTTTAATGCAGTACATCCGGTTTATCTCCAATTTTATTTCTGACAAAATACTGGAGAGAATGTACTTGAACTTGTGTCTCCCTGTGCACCTGCCCCTCGTCCCCGTTGGACGGGCCTGAGCGAGTGAGAGCTAACTGGCCAGGTTGCAAGGGGCATGGGGATTCTCATATGCTGCTGCTGGTGGGAGTGGCAATTGATACCATCATTTTAGAGAACAATTGGACAATATCTGGTTAGGATGAGAGCACTTAACCTCACGGTCCTGCAAATCTCCCTTTGTCATGAATCCTTATCACTGGAGGTAAATTATGCGTTTCTTTTCCACTCACCTGGAGGCATAACATATGTCATACTCCTTTATGCCTCAAAGTTTACAATGCACTTCCCCATGTTGTCTAAGCTGACATTCACAACCGTGGGAGGGTGGTGCGAGCCCCAGAGTATAAATGGGTGCCCTGAGGCCAAATGCCAGGACACACAGCTGACATCTGGTGCTGGGGCTCAAACCCCACTTTGGCCCGCTGTCTTTTCTATGGCCCCACACTGTCTCGCTGTGTTTTTACGCCGTGCAGAATGTTAACAAGCTCTGGGCACTTTGTAGTCGATGCTGTTGGTGTTTCAACCAGACGCCCTTCACCAGGCCTTGTACTCGTGCCCCAGGGACTGTACGTGTCGGCTGCTAACAGCTCACAGCTGTCCCTTCTGCAGAGATTACCCACAGCCATCTGGAGTGGTCTTACGTGGAGAGGCCTGGACGTTTTCTTCAACTGCAATGGCTAATGACATGGTTGTGCAAAGATAGGTCTCCTTGTCTCAAGAGGGGGCCACTCTGTGGCCCCACCTACGTCCCAGAGCTCCCTGCAGGATTGGGCTGAGGTGGGACTTCACATGAACACCATCTCGGCCTTCCTCTGCCTTATTCCACTCTCCTCACTTCCTCACACCTTCCCCCTGAGAGCGTTCCTTTGAGAAATCACTTGCCCAAGAATCCCATCTCAGGAGCTGCTTCTGGGGCAATGCTTCCTGACCTTCGGCATTCCCTGGAATCACCTCCAGGACTTATTGAAGCAGATCGGTGGGCCTCACCCCCAGAGCTTCTGTTTCAGCTGATCTAGAGAGGAGCCCAGGAGTTTGCATCTCTAACAAGTTCCCGGGTGATGCTGAGGATGCTGGTCCTGGGGGACCTGACCTAAGACAGTTGATGCCAGGAGAAGCAGATGTTAAGGATGCGATTCTGGCACCGAGGATCCCTACCACTATCTCTGTGGCAGCTTGCATTTGGAAGGGAATGGACTGGGTTTTGCAACATTTCTGGTATCCGAGCAGAAATAGCAACTATAAGGACTGTGGAATTGAGAGGCTGTTTCTGTGAAGCCATCAGTGCCTCAAAGAAAGAAAATGATAGGCCCAAGCCAATGAATCACCAAGTCAGGGCAATACATCGAAGCGACAGGACCTCTTTGACAGTGAAGTTCTCATCTCCTGTAGCTGGGGGGTGAGTGATCAGGATCTGACATTGACCCTTTTGCTGTGTTAATTGACTTCAGGTTTTGTTTTCTTTTTTTCAACATGTGTCAAAAAGCCACACACACACACACAAAATAATAAAAAGTTGATATTTTGACTAGTTTATGAATTTAACAGTAACATTCTGAGCTGCTTTGGATAGAAACAACATTATTTTATTTTAAATTTTTGTTACATGCTAATAAATGTACCATTATATTGAATTTTCACAAAAAATACTCAAAACATACTAAGTTTAGGTTAGGGCTAGATAAATTAGAATCTAATAGCATTGATGATATAAAAAAGGTATTACAAAATGTTACACAACATGGCATACAAAACACCTTCGTTATTCATAGTGCAAGCCACAGGAAAACATATGAAAATGAAGAAAAGTCCTTGAAAGTTTCACCCTGAGCAACGATTTTACAATAATTACAGTATTTATATTTTTAAGTAAATAAATACAGTTACGGTAATCGATTTTATTCCAACAAATGATTACGCAAAAGTATAAAAATGTCCTATTGTTACGCATTCTTAAAAAATACAAAAATACAGAAAAATGCACCTATCGTTGAGGGAAAAGTGGGATAAACTCGAGCGCTGCAGTCAGCAGACTGACATATTCATTTGGATATATCCGAATGTCACAGCAAAAGGGTTACGAGAGGCAGAACTTCAGAGGAATTTGAATTCTCAGCTCTGGCAAGCCTCCTGCACCCAAGTCAGGGCTGTGGTGGATGGGGCCATCACAGTTAGGGGTGTGAGTCCAAGGAGCTGTGATTAGGATCCCTGGAGGGCTCTGTTGAGGCCTCCCGGGCCTCAGAAGTGGCCTGATCCCCCTTGTTCAAAGACAGTTGATTCACTCGGGTAACTGTGCACCAGGTAGAGGGAATATCCAGACCTTTCCAGGGTTGGAAACAAGGCCTAAGTTGACAGTGATACTCAAGGAGACAAGTATCAGAGGCATATGGCCGGGTGGGGGTGGTGGCATGAGGCAATAAATGGAGTTCTGACCCAGTGGAGTCCATGGGTGGCCATTTTCCTGGTTCATGACTATGTCATCAAAATTAACATGCTTGGAAGCTGGTACAGTCCCCCCCTTATTCCTTGGCCCATGAAAGAAGTACTCTTGTAGTAGGAAAGAGTTATCATGGTGGAAGAGGCCAAGTGGAAGTCTTGAAATTGACCATCCCACCCCCACCTGACCGAGGTAGTAAATCAAAACCTACCTTACACGTGGGGAATGATGGCCAAGATGAGTGCCTCTGAGACTTCCGGGATGCAGGGTGGCGGTGGGGGTGGTCCTCATCCCGCTCACATTGTCTGACCCCTGTAAAATCCAATGGATCATGGCAGGTGTCAGCGGACTTCCACAAGCTTAAGCAAGCAGCAGCTCCCACAGTGGCCGCTGTACAGAAGAGAGTGTCTTTAATAGAACAAATTAACACAGCTCCTGGGATATGTCTCGCAGCTACGGATTGGGCAAATGCTTTCTTTTCAATACCCCACAAGCAAAAGACCTGAAGCAGTTTGCATTCACGGGGGACAGAGCAGTAAGCATTCAGTTTTGGCTCAGGGCAATGTTCAGTCTCCTGCCTTGTCTCAAAGGAAATCTGGGTGTCTGGATGTTCCCCACACATTACACTGGTTACTGTATGGATGATATCATGTTAGTCAGACCTAATAAACAAGGAAGTGCCAGGGCTCTAGACACCTTGGTGGGACATATGGAGGTTGGGGAGGACTCAGAACAACTTGGAATGATCTTCTGGAGGGCAGGCCCCTTGTAGCACAGGCTTCCCCTGCTAGGGAGTGTTCTAGGAACCCATCTGCACCCGTGTACCCACCGTCGTTGTTGTGAGAGGCTGCATTTGACTTCAGTGAAGGTTTTTTGGAGACTCTCAACGCGTTTGCCCCTTTCATGATGGAAGATTTACATGAACAACGTGCAGTGTGACAGCGCACCTGCCCACACCGTGCTGAGTGTTCAGCAGTTTTTGACCAAAAAATGGCCAGACCCCCGTGCCTCACCCTCCCTATTCTCTGCATCTCGCCCAGAGTAACTTTGTTTGTTTGTTTGTTTCCCTGATGAGAAAAGTCCTCAAAGAGAAACACGTTGCTGATGTGGAAGACGTGAAACCAAAAACAGCAGAAGCACTAACAGCCATCACAATCAACAAGTTCAAAAACTGTTTTGAGCAGTGAGAAAAGTGTCTTGATAGGTGTGTTGCATCAAACAGAGAGTACTTTGAAGCTGACTGAAGTTTAAACATGTAAGAATAAATACACACATTTTTATAAATAAATTCCAGATTTTTTGCCGCCAACCCCCCACCGTGAAGGTAGAAAATAACCCCCTCAAAATTCAAGGGTCTGTGACATCAGTGCAATTTGCAAGCTAGGAAATGCCCTCCACAATGAAGAAAAAAGTGTTGCACCTTGGGCCTCCAACCACCCACAGCACCATCCAGAGGCTTCCACCCTGACAGAGCAGTGGGGCGATCTCCTGAAAGCACAGCTCAAGAAGCAGCCCGTGAGGGTGGGGAGCTGCACTTCAGGATGTGACACGCACCACAAACCGGTGACCATTTCACAGAGTTAAATTCCCAGGAGGCAAACTACAAGGGGCCCGAAACTCCAGGATGGCAGTAAGTGTTGTTCCAGCCACTGTGTGTCCCCATGACACACTTGGATCTTTGGTGTGTCCCATCCTTTACATCCCTAGGTCTGTGAGTCTAGAGATGCCACTCCCAGAGGGAGGATGATCCCCCTGGGGACACAAAAGTTCTCCTTAAATTTAAAGCAATGGCTGCTGCTCCTAGTCACTTTGGGGTCTTCATTCCAAGAGGACAGCAAGGAGAAGAGAGAGTTTTCTTCCTGACTCAAATGAGGAGCACTGCTACATCACGGGGGCAGGGAGGGCTATACTGCCACTTAGGTGACTGGCTGAGCATCGTTTGGTCCTCTCATGAGGATTTTTATTAAAAATGGGCAAGCACGACCCCCAAGGCCTGACGAGCGTGGTGTATATCCTCCTTTGCATTTATTCTCGTTACCGGCCAATAGCAAGTCGTTTGAAAGGTACTTATTAGCCATTATTTGTCCTTGAAGACGGTGAATGACTTGTACTTTTCTCTCATTTTTAAACTGAGTATTCTGGCTTTGCTTATTGACTTGTAGAAGCTTTCTAGCTGTTCTATGAATTATTCTTCCATTGGTGAACTCTGTTGCAAATATTTTCTCCCAGACTGTCATTCTGGTGCTGGTTATTTCTTTAAAAAAACACTTGTTAGATTATATCTTTTCCCTTCCTGACTATGTGTCTTCTTGGAAAAATATTTTTCTACCATGAATTTTAAAGAAATAGTGGTCTTAACCGAATAGTTTTTAACAAAAGTTGGATTTTGCTTATGTTTAGAGCTTTCATTTCTTTTGAGTTTATCTTTGTGACTCAGCGCCTAACTCCCCTGCCCTAAGGGTGATAGACGTAATTTACTGAGTAGGCTCTTCTCCCCGTGGGACGTCACCTGAATCTTAAAGCAAACCGCCCTGCACAAATGTGTCTGTGTTTGGCCTCTATTCTGCTCACGTGTTCTGCTTTTCCATTCTTGCCTCATTACTAAGTTATCTTAACAAATGCCTGCATGGTGTATTTTGCTACCTAATTGGGCAAGTCCCTAGTCAATGTGCTTCTATTCCAGAAACATCTTAGCTGGTTCAGGCATTACTTTTTCCATATGAATTTTAGAATCTATTCAGCAAATTAAAAAATTCTTGTCTGCTTATTAATTGAGAGAACATTGCGTGTACAAGGGCTTTCTGGAAACTATCCAGCTACGTAATATGAAAAATAGAGGCTTGTATATATTATTATTAAAAAATTAACATATTTTCATGGTTGACTCCTTCCGCAGAGAAATACTGTCTAAACTTTCTTTCATGTGTGTCTGTGAAGTTTTGTCATTTTCTTCATATATACTCGTACTTTATTAGGTTTGTCTAGGTATTTTATAGTTTCTATTATAATTATTAATGACATTTATTTTTTATTAGATTTTCTCATTGTTTCTAGTAAATAGAAAAGCTATTGGATTTTGTATGTTGGTTTTAAATTCAACTTAATTTTATTTGTTTTATGGCTTTTCAGTTGATTCTTCTATATTATCTAGGTTGATAATCATATTGTGTGGAAATAACAACAGTTCAGTCCCTTCTTTAGCGATATTTATACCTGATTTTGTTTTCTTTCCTCATTCCCTGGGTCTGTACACCCACTACAGTGTCTGGTAGGAGTGGTGGTGTTTAAGCTTCTACTCAAACTGCTTCTAGTGAGACTGATTTTAATAGTTAACTGTTAAGTACGTTATTTGTGGTTGGTTTGTTAGAGTGTGAAGGAAACTTTATCAGATTAAAAAAACATGTTTTTCTATTCCATCAGTCTTTTGTTATTGAGATGGTTCAGTGTCACTCAGAAACTTGATGGAAATAAGAGACGTTTGCCCAATAAACCAGCAGATAAACTCAGACCTTCCCTCCTGGTGGTCACTAAGCCCCAGAGGAGACTGGACAGAAAGAGAATTGATTTTTCTGCCTGAGAAGGAGGGAAAAAGCACCCCCACCACAGCCTTCAATTCAGCAAAAATGAAACCATGGCATAACTACCAACACTTCTCATTTTTTAATGAGAAAAGGTGGTGGATTTTTAAAAATCTCTTAGGTAATCACCAACATGATTGGAGCTTTTTTTCATTTAATGTGTTCATATAAAAATTTACATTAATATGTTTCCTGATATCAAACCATCCCTTCATTCCTAAAAGAAGTTAAACTTGAGTATATTACTTTTAATGCACTGATGAGTTTTGATTTATTCATAATTCATTTGCCCCTGATTTTTAATCCTGACACTGGCTTTAGGCATGTGCTTGCTTCTCGTGCTACTGTGGGTTTGGTATTGGAATCGTGCTATTACACAGACCTTGTTTGTAACATTTGTGTTTCCTTTTATGTTCCTGAGTGTTCTATATCATAGAAATCAACAGTTCCTGGAAGGTTTAGTAGAACCCACCCATCAGCTCCTCGGGACTGTGACCTTGAACCAGTCGTGCACTGTTTGCATCAGATCGCTTCCCGCCCTTCCCCTGCTTGGCTCTGTACCTCAGAGAACCATGCTCTCAGGCTCACTTGCCCTCTGGCCTCCAGATAGGTTGGCGGATGGGAGGAAGGTGTTGGCTCCTCCCTTTCTCCCCCACTTTGGGTAGCAGCTCCGGCAGCAGTTGCATCTCCTTGGTGGCCGAAGTCAGTGTTCTCAGTCCTTCCATCAGTAGGTCCAGCTTCCACCAGGCTGGCCTCTGCCAGAGGTACCTCCTCTCCTTGTCTTTCCGATGCCGACTGTTGCCTGGCAACCTATGAGGTTTCTCAGCTCTTCCATCATCCATGCAGCCAATTCCTTGCATTAAACGCCTTTCATTTGAAAGACCTAGAATGATGTCTATATTCTGACTGATTCCTGATTCATACAGATGTTGATTTGATACCTTTTCACTGATCAATTTTGGCCATTTACTTCTTTTTTGAGGGTGTAGGGGGGTAGTTCCCTGGCTGGGAATCGAATCCAGGCCACGGCATTGAGAGTGCTGAAGCCTAGCCACTACACCACCAGGGAACCCCCATCATTTGCTTTTTCGGAGTCCTCTATTTCATGTTACTTTTCAAGATGGTTAGAATAAAGATACACGTGGTATGCTCTTATAATTTTTAAAATCATCTTCACTTTAGTAGTTATTTCCTACTTCTGTTTCCAAAATCATTTATTTGCGTGTGTATGTGTATTTTGTGATCAAACTCATCAGACATTTGTCTATTTTATATTGGTATTTTGCTGGGTATGGTACATAAATCCTGATTTAACCTTCATGTCACCTTCACAAAAGAGGAAATGTCAACAGAAAATCATTGCTTTCCCTGGCTGACACCTCACACCTACTAAAGTTGTAAAACTGAGATTCAAACTCAGATCTAGTCTGCATTCAAAACCCCTACTCCCCTCATTGCATCTGAGAGCCTGAACACTTTGTGTGAGATTAAAAGGACCATCACAAATGGGTTTGGCATTTTCTACAGAGAACACGAATTGGAGGAAAAAAGCTTAAACAAATATTTGTAATAAAAAATAGCCTTGAAAGGAAAGGAAGTGTCAGAGCATAGCATCCTCATCCCGTGCCTCCGTCCTGTGTCACCCTGGGCCTAGCAATTACTTAGACCTTGGTCTCTCCTTCCCCACCAGGTGAGAAGCAGAAGTTTCCCCTGAAGGTAAATGTCGTGCTGCTCAGCCGCACTGGTGCTTCTCGTGGCTCCCTTCGATGGAAGTCACTTTGGGGAGGTGACTGCCTTGCCACACCCATCACAGCTCATGTGTTTTGGAAATTCCACTCTGCTCTTTCTCCAAAGGACACGGCCAGAGCGAGCGGTTTGAGTCACAGAACTTGAGATTCTCTGCGGAGACGGAGTGGGTCCCCACCGCCGGTGTTCGGTGCTGGTTCTCCTTGGCTAGGGCAGTGACAGACGGATCATTTTCTATCCCTACTTCCTCTCCGGTCCCGAACGCAGCTCCTGATGGTGGAGGAGGCTCTGGAACCTCCTAAAATAGCCTCCTGCTGGAATGAAGTAACGCGGTGCACACCGCAGTATGCACATCAACATCTATTTTTGGTTCTGATCAAGATTCATTCTTCCTCCCTCCAGGTAACTATGACCTTGGACTTGCCTCCTTCCATATTTGCAGCCTGGGTCAATGAATCTCGGTATTGACCTTGGGGGCCATCAATAGCTGCTTATTGTTGAGATATTTCAGTGTCACTGGGCGGCCCCATGGATGTGCGCGTATGTGTGTGGCGGGGCTGGGGGTGGGGCTGCCCGGCAAACCCAGCAGCTAAAATCCGATCCTCTTTCTCCCAGTCGTCAGCTCAGTACAGAAGGGGCTGCTTCTAAAATGGATTAACTTTTCTGCAGGGAGTTGGCAAACAAACTCCCCAGCGTAGCCTGAACCCTGCAAAGGGAACTTTCTCAGAATGCCTAGCCAGGGTTAAGGAAGGAGAGAGACACCCATGTGTGCGCTGTCCTCTCCCCTACCCTCTCACAAACACACAGTGGCACACTCAGCCCTACAAGAAGACGCCAAACACTTTGGTGGGAGACACCTAGCTACTGTAACAGCTCTTGTGACCCCATTGCATCCTGCACTTACAAACCCCATCTCCCACCCAGGCTTACCCACCCGGGGAGTAGGTGGGCTGGTGTCGTGTCTGCTTTGGCATCTGACTCTCATACATGTACGTCCCAGTTTTATTACTAACGAGGTACCGTTTTCTTGTCTGTACAATGGGGACATGGCCTGCATCTTTCTGAAGATCAGAGGTGCTGTCCATAGGTACCTGGCACCCAGCAGGTGTACCGCCAATCCCAGTTCTTCTTGTTTTGTTGTGATTATACTTGCTGAGCTGGGGCTGGGAGAGGATCACTTGGAGGTCCAGCTCTCATTCTCTGACATTCTCCACGTCATTCACTTATCTTTCTTTTGCATTGATAAAAAGATTTTTAAAAATTAGTCCATGGCTGGAGTTTAAATACGCTCTTATGCTCAAACTGTGTGTTCGTCTGTCTTTACTGGCCATGCTTTCGGCGATTGGCCTATTGATTTGTCCACCTTGGTGTCCTCGGAGGCTCCCCGGAGGCAGTGCTGAGCCTGGGTGGAACTCTCTGGACCCGGGGCAGGGGTGAGGTCTGCCTGTGCCCTCCCACGGGCAGCACTGGTTCTGCTCCCTCTGCGGTGGGTGTTGTGCTTCATCATCCCTACCTGCCTTTTTTCCAGTCCTTTCTCCCTACTCACCCCAGAGCTCTCAGGCTGCCAGGCAGTGGTGCTGTCCCAGCTTCTTTCTCCCCAGGTCATGCCCTGCCCAGAGTGGCCTTGGATTATGGGTGCAGTCTTGGTGATGACAAAGGCAACCACTCTTCTGTGCCTCCTAGACTGAGTGGTGACTTATTTTGGCAGGACTTCTGCTGCTGAGAGCAGGAAGATGCTTGGACTGAGGTGAAGGGGAGATGCCGGGAGAGAGAAGAGACTTGGTGTAGGCACTTTGCAAATAGGATTTCACTGAGCGCTCCAAACAACCCTGAGCGGTGGGCGTCAGTATCCCGATTGTATAGGTGAGACAACAGAAGCTCTGAGAGTTGAAGATGAGATCTGAACTTAGGCCTGTGTGGCTTCAAACCCATGTGTAACTGAGCAGTTGCATTTGAAGGAAGAATTCTGGGGGCAGGGGGGAGATACTAAGGAGACATTCAAGCATCTGATTTGGCTAACGGGTTGGAATAAGATGCCCTGATGCCCTCTTCCTGCCCTGGATATGAAACACTAAGAAGAGAAATGGAAAGCGCCAGACTTACTTAAGACCACTCCTGGCATAACATCTCAATCCTCACCGCCCAGCTTCCTTTTCAGAGCAGACCTCACTAACCACGGGTCTGCTTTGGGCAGATTCCAAAGTCCTTCGCCTATTGCCATCTCTGGACCTTGGCGCATGCTGCCAAAAATCTAATCTTTAAGGCAAACACCCCCAACTTAGAACACTCAGGCTGAATCACAAATTTACATATGCAAATCGGTACTTGCCCACACACACACTCCCCTCCCCAACCAAGCAGCAAGTGAAAGATCACATGTTAGCAGGTGGTAAGCACGTCTCCTGTGATGCAGCTTCGGAACAGAGAGCAGGGAGTTTGTTGACTCACTTGTTTATTCATTAACTCTGCAAACATGTATCACATGCTCACCATGTCAGACAAGGCACTAGGACCCGGACCTGGGTACAAAAAAGTAAAATTCATGAATTAGTTGTTACAATAAGCACATATTGATTTAGCAATTAGTGTATATCTGTGTGTGTGTGTGTGCTTGCGTGTGCATGAACACGCGTGTGTGCATGTGATTTATTAGCCACGGGGTTCTTGCCCACAAGGAACCTCAAGTTCAGTAGATATGACAGACATGCAAACAATTATGCTATACTGAGAAAAATAGCGTTAATGTAGGCAGGATCAAAGAACAGAGGGGACTAGAATAAGAAGGGCCCAAAGCTACTGGAGAAGTTGTAAAAGGTTGGAAGGAGGAAGAAGAAGGTTGAGTGAGGATCTTTCAGACAGACAAGGAGCACAGGAGCTGCCCAGGCAGAAGGAACATTCACTCATTTGGATGATTATTTATTAGGATATTTGCCTCTTATTAGAATAAAGTTTTGATATCAATTAGGATGTACAAAGTCCCCAAAGTTTCTCCCCTCCCCCATTTTTTTCTATCCTAAAAATGAGCCGAATAAACTATATAAGCACATCTTTCCAAACCCATCAAATAGCCGTGGATACAAATTTCAGAAGTTTATGAGTCCTTCCTAGGACAGAAGAGACCCATGATTGTGGGCATGACTGAAGGAAGCTTAAACTCAACACAAGTGAGGGTAAAAAGAAAAAAGCCAAACTTGAATCATTTTAATAGTTACATGGAGGTTCACACAACAAATTTGCATTCTGCAGAGCCCAGTCACACGTTCCAAGTCTTTCCCAAGAATTTAGAGGTGGCTGAAGGCAGGTCAGGAGAGCCAAGAGGTCCCCTCAGTGCGCACCAGGCCCTCACCAAGTGAGAAGCAGCATCCATCCAAAGACTGTGGGCAGGGTTACAGGGTGGAGAGAGATTGCCCAAGGAAGAAGGCCAGGAGTGGGGATGGGGAGCAAGAGAACTTCCCCACTACACCCAAACCCAAACACCTGGACTCTGAAAGAGAGAGATCCCTGCAGTTCAGAAGATTTGCAGGTGTTCAGATCCCAAGCTGCAGGGGAAGTTCTGATTCAACCCTCAAAACATCTGAAGTCAGTGGTAGACGGGTTGTAATTAAAGACACAATGAGCTCAACTCAACCGCAGATTAACTTGACTCAGCCTCCCACTTTAGTGAGTAATTATTATGTACTTTAGCCTCTACTGTTCTTTTAATACACAATGTCTGAAATATAATTAAAAATTACAAAACACTCGATGAAGCAGGGAAACATGACCTATAATCAAGAGGGAAAAAAATCATCGAAGCAGAACCACAGATATTCCAGATCTTGCAATGAGCAAACAAAACCTGTATGGTAACAATTTTAAAGAGTTTTAACAGATCCAGTGTGGGAAGTGAATGGCATATATTAACAGACAATGAGTTTCAACATCAAATTAGAAAAAAAAAAGTTATTCTAAAACTGAAAACTACTGAGTCAGAAACAAAGAATGTGCTCAATGGGTTTAATATCAGACTAGACATAACAGAAGGAAGAATCAGTAAACTTGAAACAGGTCAATAAAATCATCTGGTTAAGCAGAAAGAGAAAACTACAACAACCAACTGAATAGATCACCTGAACCCTGTGGGACAATATCAATATAATCTGATTAGACTCCCAGAAGAAAAGGAGATAAATTGCAGCAGAAGAAATCTTTGGACAGATATAGTCAAGGCTATACCATGGTTGAGCAAGGACATTCACAGATCCAAGAGGTTTAACAGTCTCCAATCACAATAAATATTAAACACACATACACACACACACACACACATACACACACACACACACATACCCCAAGCCATATTATAAGTGAAAGTGTTGAAAACCAAATATAAAGGGAAAATCTTTAAAGCCACCAACTAAAAAATACATAATACATGAAGGGGAATAACAATTAAAAAAATGAGTTGACCTCTTATGAAAAGTTGAGGCAAGTAGACAACAGAATGGTATCGTTAAGGTGTTAAAAATACCAAACTGTCAACGTAGAAGTTTATGCCCAGTGAAAATATTCTTCAACAATGAGAATGAAAGAGAAACACTTGCAGATGAAAAGAGTGAGCAAATGTTCTCTAGCAGATTTGCACCACGGGAAGTCTGTCAGACTCAAGGAGCATCAGACCAGATGGAGGCCTCTATCTGGGGGAAGAAATACTGAGCACAAAATACGTAAACCTGAGGATAATTATTATACAAATTATCTTTATACATTACTAAACATATTTAAAATTTCTATAGAATACTACTGACTATAGTAAAAATGATAACTGTGTAGGGTGGGTTTATACCTTATGTTGAAGTTAGAATACGGAATAGCCAAAGCACACTATGCAGTTTTACATTGTTTGTAAAGCAATACAAAGTGATTTGAAGGTAAACTATGTTGACATATTGTAACCTAGAGTCACCACTAAAATGTAACACCAAAAGGTGTCACTTAAAGAAATCAATAGAAGATATAAAATGGAACCTTGGAAAGTAATTGCTCTAAAAGGATAGCAAGGGCTGGAGAGTAGGGGAATGGGTAAGAGCACACACAGAGAGCAAATATTTAAAGGAGACTAAACTCAACCAGATTGGCAATTTTTCAAACTATAAATGGACCTAACTCTCACATTTAAAGACAGAGATAGCCACAATGTCTAAAGGCAAGATCTGACTATCTGCTGTTTATAAAAACCACTATCTCCTATGAAGCCATGGACAACTTTAGAATAGTAACAGATACCCCGAGGCAAACACCAACTGTAAGAAAGCGGATGTGTGATTATCAGACAAAGTAGACTTGAAAATGAGGACCATTAGCAGCATTTTATCACATTTATATTTCACATTGATTAAAAGGATGAATGTGGGAAGCAGACCGAACAGAACCACATTTGTGTGATGTAGCACCAGAACGCAACAATACGTGAGAACTAAAGAGGCAAACACACACTCACAGCTGAAGCTGTTAATGTGCCTTGGTCGTTAATTGACATAACAAACAGGCAAAACATCAGTGATGGACATATAGGGTTTGAATAATACTATCAAACACCTTATAGTTGAACAATACTTGCAATCAACGTATAGTTGATGTTTATAGATCACAGCTACACTCAACAGTTGTAGAATACACATGCTTTCCAAATGTACATAAATATTCAACAGGATGTACCATGTGCTGGATCAAAACAAAGTGTCAAAGATCAAAAAAAATGAAATCTCACTGCATATGTTCTCTAAACATGACATAATTAAATTATAAATCAATAACAGTAAGAGCCTAGATAATCTGCACATATTAAGCAATATATTTCAAAATCATCCACTGGCCAAAGGGGAAAAAAACTGCAAAAGCAATGAAAAAATATTTCACATTGAATCTAAAACATAATGTATTCAAAGTTGTGAAATGAAGCTAATGCAATATTCTAAGGGAAATTTATAGTTTTAAATGATCTTAATAGAAAAGAAGAAAGGTTAAAGATTTAAAAGTCACTTTTAAGAAGGTGGAAAAAAATTAAACCCCAAACTGAAGGATGGAAATATTAAAGATAAAAGCAGAAATTTATAGTACAGAAAATGGAAAAACAATAGATAAAATCAATAAGGATCACCAATAAACAAAACATTTGTCCTTTGAAAAGATTAATAAAATTGATGAACACTTGCAAGACTGATGAAAAAAAAAAAGGTAGAGGGAAAAGCCAAATTGCCAATATCAGAAATTAAAGAGGCATCACCATTACAGATTGCATTGATATTAAAAGGACAATAAGGTAATCTTATAAACTGTATGCCAATAAATTTGACAATTTGAGTATAATGGACAAATTCCTTGAAAAACACAATCTGTCACCAGAAGACACAGAAAACCTGATTACAGAAATTGAAATAAAAAAACTAAACCCTCCTCACAAATAAAACAGTTCTAGAAAATTTTCTTGGTGAATTTTCTCAAAGTGTTAAAAAGAAATCACACAAATCTTACAAGACATAGATAGTGGTGAATACTTCCCAACTCATTTCATGACATTAGCATATTCCTGATACCAAACCTAAAAATGCTTTTCCAAAAAAAAGAAAATTGTAGATCGATATCTATCGTGAATTTAGGTACAAAAATCCCTAGAAAATACTATAAAATTTAATCTAGAAATATTTTAAAAGGATACTATATCCATGACCGAATGGATTTATCCCAAGAATGCAAGACTAATTTAACATTGATCATATAACAGAATAATAATAATAAAAAAAAACAACTTGGTCTTAGTCATAGATGTGGGAAAAGCCTTGGACAAAATATAAATCCTATTCATGGTATTTAAAAAACCTCAGCATACTAAAAAGAGAAAACAACAAATCTTTTCAATTTAATAAAGGGCATGTATGATCTATAACCTATCTATATGGGTTATATGGTTATATCTATGACCATCTATAACCTTAAGTTAAATTATACTTAATGAGGACAGATTAATGCTCCCCCTAAAACTAGAAGGAAGTCAAGGATACCCATTCCAACACTTCTATTCAGCCTTGTACTAGAAGTCAAGCCAGTTGTAATAAGTCAAGAAAATGAAACGAAAGCTATAAAGTCATAAAGAAAGAAGAAGAAGATGGGTTTCCATTCATAGATGACATGATTGTAAACAGAAAAATGTAACCAATTTATGTAATCATTCGTAGAATTGCTATGGGACTGAATCGGGATTGCTGGGTATGAGGTCAATCGCATACAATTATATTGTATTTCTATGACCTGGCAATGAACAATGGAGAATAAAAGTTCTGACTGGTGAAGGACATGAAGGAAATTTCCGAGGTGACAGAACGTTCCATATTTGGATCAGGGTGGTGGTGGCGTGGGTGTGACAACCATCCAACCCCATCAAACTGTTCGTTTTATGCAGCTTAACACCTCAATACATCCGCGAGCGACCAGCGGGAGAGGTGGGCAGGGGACGGAGGACAGAAACACAACAAAACCCCTCACCAAAAGCAAGAGAAGGACCTTGTTTGGAACCTGATTCAAAACAACCAACTGTTAAAATTCATTTTTGAGACTCGTGAGAAAAACGTGGATCGTGAGCTGGGTGATAGGCAGTGTTGAGTAATTGCTGTGATTGTCACTGGGTAGAAAATGGCCTTGTTTCCATGTGCAAGAAATACACATGCAAGTCTACGAGGGCAAGGTGACGTGGCATCTGAGATTTGCTTTAAAACACTTCAGCAAGGGCGTGGACGGGCCGGGAAGCCGAGAAGCAGGGTGGTCAAGTGCCGACAGGTGTTGAAACCGGGTGACGGTACACGTGGCCGCTTCCAATTCCCCATAAACATGATAGGCTATAAAATTTAAGGGCAAACAATCAATCCTAGACTCAGTCATGTCACTCCCCCCTTCAAAATCCTCCTGCAGCTCTGCACATCTCCTGGCCTGACTCCTCTGAAGGAAGCACCTCTCCCGCGGGAGCTCTCCCGGGTCCAGTGACTTGCTTGTCACCAGCATCCGGGGCCCAGGCAGAGGCTGGTCGGTCCTCGCTCGGTGTGGGGAGGAGCCAGCCTGGCTAGCCCTCTCCTTCTTCCTCCCATCCCCTTGTTTTCTTGTTGTCAATTAAATATGGGTCAGCTATTTATGTAAATAACTGTTGCCATGCCAACCCAGGGAGCATCTTGACATGACAGTGTCCTTTGCCCTGTTCCTCCACCTCTCTCTCTGTGCCCTGCCCGTGTTGTGCACCCCCACCTCTCTCTCTCTCTCTCTCTCTCTCTCCCTCTCTCTCTCCCCCGCACCTCTCCCTGCGCTCTCTCTCTCTCCCTCTCTCTCTCTCTCTCTCTCTCTCCCTCTCTCTCTCTCGCCCCCTCAGGGTGTTCTTTATGACACCTCTTTCTTGCCAACCAGCCTCTGAAGACAGCAGGACACAGGCCACCCAATCTTCCAGGCAGGTCTTAAAAGCCTGTTTTATTTTTAATGCCACGCGTTGCCTTAGAGCTCTTGCCTCCATCCACCCGTATGCTCAGCATCTCTCGTTTGGAAAAAATGCATCACAGTGAAAAGTTACTATGAATCGAGCTACGCTTTTAATGAATGTATTTTCTTCATCTTCGCCAACATAGGGATGCGTTTGCGTAGATCTGAGAGATGTGGCATTGATTCTGATTTCAGGCAATACTTGGCCCCTCGTGGATTCAGTCTACTGCCCTGCCCCCTCACCCCTCACTTCATTTCTGGGGATACCCAGGGGCCTCTGTCTGTGGAAGAGCCCCCTGTACCAGCCTCTGCTCCTCAACACGGGCCCGTGGGAGCTTGTTAGCAATGCAGAATCTCAGGCCCCGCTCGGCGCCTGCAGGACAGGACCGCTGCTTTAACAAGCTCTCCAGGCGGTCCTGAGCACGCGCGCACCGCTGCAGGCCGGTTCGCTGTGCGCCACGAGCGTGACCTACAGTCAGGAGGTTGACCAGTAGCTGCCAAGTGCACAGGCTTTGGGGCTGGGAGGGAGACAGACAAGAAGCGATGAAACACGAGGCTAAGAGCTAGGGAGAGAAGTCAGGAAAGATCTAACCACACGAGTACGTTCTCCAAGGAAGGGGATGGAGAGTGCTGGAGCAGGCGTGCATGGCAGGGGCTGGGGTCATTTAAATGGGGCGGTCAGGAAAGGCCTCAGGGCGGCTGTGCCCTGAGGACATTCGGCAGAAGACAGAGGGGACCTGGCAAAGGGCCGTGCACCCCCCTGGGAAGATGAGACTTCCTCCAAGATCAACCCCTCAGCAGGGCAGCCCCTAAGGGCAGTGGGTGGCTAGTGATGAGGTGTTCAGAGGATGTGGACATGACTGTGGGCTCAGACTTTTGGGGTCCCTGCAGAGAAGTGGGACTGAGCTGACCAGGGTAGCTGAGAGAGTTGACATGCACAGATAGGAGGGGAGGAGGGCGGTGGGCAGAGTGAGAGGACAAGGACACGGAGATGGAGATGCGTGAGGATGACAGCGCATCCTCAGGACAGCACCCATGTCACCTCCTCTGAGAAGCCTTCCCTGATGTCCGCCCCTCCACCAAGACCTGCGAGGCCCCTTCCTCCGGGCAACCCGGCCCCTCGTGTCCACCCGCGTCAGCACCCCGTGTATTCCGCTGTGCTAGCGCCGTGTTCTGTCTTTATTTATACGAGTCTGTACTCCGGGGGGCTGTGCACCCCCTCAGGGCACGGCTAGTCCCTGTATTGATCGTGTCCCGTGCCAGCACAGGGCTGACACCTTGATGGAGAGTTGGGCTGGGAAGGGGACCTGGATGGACGTGAGCAGGGAGTGGGAGGGAGGTGGGAGAGAGGACCGAGGGCCGGGCCGGAGCGGGGACCCGGGAATGTGACTGCGGCTGTGCCCTGTGTGATGGCTTCCAGAAGACCAGCAGGGATGCCCATACCCCAGCATCGATGACGGGGGCTGGCCCTAATCGTGAGTGAAGAGAACAAGGAAGGCAACAGGAGAGACCTCATGGGAGCTGACACAGGACAGCACGGGACAGTCCCTCTCCTCATTTCAACCCCCGGACAGTGACTTCTGTGGGACGCTCCAGATACTGCAATCCGAATGACAACATTGGTCACGGCCAGCCCAGTGCCTAGTAGCCGACATTAGTGTCCGTCCTGGTGTCCTAATGGAACCCAGAAGTGTGTACCCAAGTTCACTGGGGGTAACAGCAGGTGGGCAGAGCCCCTGCCGATCCCCTGGGAGGCTCCGTTCATCCGAGCTATCAAACAATAACCGTGGTGATGGTGATGAGCTTACGTGGTTAGAGCGCATTAAAATCCGATCTGATTTTAGATTAGTTCATTAAAAATAACAATACTCATTAAGGTCATTATAAACACCTCAAGTCTAAGTAGCATCCCAGCTGTAAACATCTCAGGGCTTGTTTCAGAATCATCTAATTCAGACCAGTGAGGCTGGATTTTACTGGCTGATTTGTAAAGCTGAAGGGCAAGGCCTTCATGTGACAAGAATTTATTGAATACCTGCTGAGTGCCGTCCCCTCGGCTGGCCTGGGGCGAAAGAGGAACGAGACAGGGCCCTGCCCCTGAGGGGCTCGTCTTGGTTTCAGGGGGACAGTCCTCCCGGGAGTGGCTAGAGATGGCTCAGGGTGGGGGCTCAGTGCTGGGGACTCCGAGGAGGAAAGGATAGCTTGTTCTAAGGCCAGGGAGCCTGCAGCCCGGTGAGGCTGAAAGAAACCACAGCTAACTAACGGTCCTTGGCACCCCCTAAAAGGATGACTGGGAATAAATGGCTAAAATGACCCTGAAGTCCAAGCTTGTCAACTTGTGTACTTGCTGCGAGGCAGAGAAATCATAGGTCTGCATGTTGGCGGGGGCGGGGAGCCACAGTTTGGGATTTTTCTCTCCCATTACACTCACGGCCTCAGAACAAGATTCCTGAAACCCATCCCCCTTGTTCAACAAAGGCCACGATGACCCCCAAAGAGGCCCCATTTCTAGAGGGGACATATTGAGAGAATGGGGGTGAGCACACAAGGCCCCGGCCTACCAGGGTCTGGTTAAATATGTTTATTTGCTCCTGGGCCTGTTTTCCAGATTTGTACCCACCTCTCCTTGTCGGGTCTGAGAGGTGAGAGAACAGGGTTCTAGGTGCAGGCACTGGCCAGTGCAAATGCCCTGCGGTTGTAAAGGGTTTGCATACTCTGGGCATGTTGGAAGTCAGTGTTGTTGACCTCTGACAAGGCAGAGAGTGGTCCAACGTGAGGCCAGAGAGGAGCGTTTAGACCCCATGCTATGCTGAAGACCCTGTGTCAGTAGGGAGGGAGACTTTTGTCCCCAGGTCCCTGTCGACGCCTCTATCTACCTTAGTTCTTACCTCTAATGTCAGTCAGATGCCTTTCGAGGTGCAGAACTGCTAGGTCAAAGGAAATGCACACTTTCAAGACTTGTGGGTTCTTATTTTAAATTGCTTTCTAGAAAAGACCTGCCAGTTTATTCTGCCCCTGCAGTGAGTGTGATGGAGAGCCACTGCCCGCGTCCTCACCCACACTGCGGGGTGTCCTTTTGTCCCTTTAGCTTTTTACCGTGTTGGGTGTAGGTGCTGACTTCCAAGCTATCTCTATGCCTCCTTCTGACCCCCCAAGCCTGCCCCCTCCATTGTCCACCCTCCCTGAGGAGCCTACTGCAGCCCTTAAATACTAACAAATCCATTTTGCATTTCCCAGAATTAAAAAAACCAAACCAAACCTAGAATGTTCTCTTGGGTTCTGCTGGGCGAGACGGCTCTTCCCGCCTTGGGAGGAGGCGAGCCTGCGTGCCCGCTTCTGCCACTCCACCCACGTCGTCTCTCCTCGGTGTTATTTTTCAATTCACAACCTCAACCCTCCGGATTACCGTTTCTCATTTGCCAGGATTATTAGTAGTGAAAACACTAACAATAATGATAAATAATTGCCACAGCGCTCCGCCCTGCCTGGAGCTCTGCTCTGCCCACTCTGCGTAGTTAAAGCACGCCCCGTGGGCAGATAAAAAGCCTGGGTGTGCCCCCCAGCCCACCCCCCGGCCTCGGGGAGGACCCGGGAGGACTCTGGACTCCGAATAGGCCATGAATGCCGGAACCACCAGCCAAAATGGAACAAGACAAATGAAGCTCAACCGCAGCCAAGGGAGAAGCCTGATACGTCTTGCCCAAAGCGGCTTTCGCTTGGGGCCCTAAGCTGTAATTAGAGGGAGGGGACAGCCAGCAGCCAGGCTCTGGAAGATGGCTCACTCGGCCAGGAGGGCAGGCACCAGATGGCCCCTCTCACTTACTTCTGATCCCACCCTGACCTGCCCGTGGGGGCTCCTGGGACAGCCTCGCCCTTGGCTCCTTCAGGCTCTTCACTCAGTTTCCCCCATCGGCCGCTGCCTTCCCTCTCGCACGGTCGGTTCCTCGCCTTTGCATGCTTCCCTTCCCTTTTTGCAGAGCAGGTCTCCAAACCTACCTTCTCCCAGAGCCTTCCTCCTGCGTCCCAACTTTTGCACATGGCACGTTCCTTCCCAGGGGGCCTCTCTGGGGTCTCAAAAGAGCAGGCTTCCCACTTGAGCTCTGCCTTCCAGTGACCTGTGTGACACTGGGCATGTCATTCCCTCCCTCTGATGCATAGCAGGGTGGCCTCCTCATAGCTGTGCTCTAAAGATTAAATGAGATACTACATGCAGAGGGGCCTCCCACAGTCAGGCACGTAGTAGGTGTTCAACTGATGTCAGTTGAACTACTGCTTATCCTGCACCTTTTCAACTTAGACACACAGATTGCATGGAACTTTCTAGTTCTCCTAGTGCAGTGGGCATGTTCTTTGTCTTTTGAGCGTGTCTTCTCTTCAAACTGCGGTGATCTTTGCTTCTATTTGTCCTTTCTCAGAGTGAATGCAGGGCTCTACTTGCTGGGGTTGCCAAATCCTTGATGCCAAGAGAGGAGATGGGTGAATTATCAGATGTGTCCCTTGTCCCCAGGCAGCTGCCTAACCACACCTCCCTGGCTGGGGCTCCTAGACCATTATTTGCCAGGTTGGCATAAAAGGGCACTAGGTTACCTGGTCCTGGTCTTCAGGGCTGATTTTGGGGGAGCACTTTTCTCCCTGAACCCCCAAGAGAAGAACAATAATTCCACTTCCACAGTCCTCAGTCTGAGTTGCTTTGCGTACTCCACCCCCTGCCGTACACACCATTCCCGAGTGGCAGAGCTCCCCTCCTCCTTGTAAGGCTCAGCCTGCCTCTTGCAATTGAGTCATGGGGTCTTTTAACCTTGGCTGAGAAAGCTGAACTGCAATCTGTACTTCCAACCACAGGGAGTTTGTTAAGTAAGTTAGAATGCCACGAGCACATTTATATATTTCCAATGCAAAAAGGCAGGTTGCAAAACAGTATGTAAAGTCAGAGCCTATTTTGGTTCGGGGAAAAACCTGTCAAGTTTATGTGCACGGGCAGAAAATTGTCTGGAAGAATACGTACCCCTGTGTTAACGGTGTTTTTGTTTTTTTTGGGTGGTGGGCTAACAAGGGCTTTTGATTTCTTTCCTCGTGCATATCTGTCTTTCCTGATTCTTTTACAACGAGCACATATTTCTTCTGTCTCAGCTAAATAAACAAATAAAGCAAAGCACCCCTGGGTCCTCCAAGAGCTCATTTGCATACACTTGCATGCCATTCATCAAAGCCCTAAGCCATCAGCCGAGAAGAACGGAAGAGGCCAGGTGAGACAAGACCTCCTGAGGTCAGGAGGCCACCATGGCCAGGAGCCCACCCCCGCTGGGAGGATCCTGGCACCCCCACCTGAGATCCGTACCCCAGTTGGCTGCCAGCATCCCAGTGTGTAGCGAGACCACGGCGGTGACACTAACCCAGAGGCCACAACAGTTCTGTTGTCAGGTTTCCAACTCGGAAGGAGTCTAGCTTCCTTCTGATGGCAACGTGTTCATGTTATTCTCACTGCTTTGACCTTAAGTCGCGGATTTTCCTTTCTCTCTCCTTCTCCTCGTGTTCAGCCTCTCCCCCGCCCCTCCTGTGTCTTGGCTGTGATTGTCTGAGCCAGGCGTCGGCGCCGTCTCGAGCTTGCCTCCTATTTTTGTGCTTTGTGAAACGGGGGGATGCAAAGGGCTGTGCGTACAACGTGGCTCTGGGTCCTGCGACAACGTCTGTCCCCTCGCCTCCGCTGGGGCCCGATTGCATCTCAGACACAGCTGAGAAGCACGCGCTGGGGGGAGGTCACCCACACTCTGGTTGGTTCATGTTTTATCTGACTCTTCATGTGGGAAAAACAACAGCTCCAAAACCACACACACACACACACACACACACACACACACAAATTCACACTCACACTCTCAAACACACACACTCACACACTCTCACACTCACACACACATTCACACACACTAACACGCGCGCGCACACACGCGCGCGCACACACATTCACGCTCAAACACACGCGCGCGCACACACACGCGTGCGCACACACACGCGTGCGCACACACATTCACGCTCAAACACACACGCGTGCACACACGCGTGCACGCACACACACGTGCACACACGCGCGTGCACACACACACACACAGATGCGCGCACACACGCACACACACACATGCACACACACACACGCACACGCACACACACACGCGCACGCACACACACATGCGCACGCGCACACACGCGCACACGCACACACATACATAACCTCCCATCAGCTCAGAGTCTGGACTTTGGGGCCACACTCTGTCACACGGGGCTTTACCTGAAAGTGCCCTGTCCCTGGTGCCCAGCTGAGGGAGAGCCCGCCGGGTCTGAGGGGCCGGCCGACACGAAGCCCCCTCGTACTGCAGCTGTTCTGTCCCCGTGGGACAGTGCCCCTACAGCAGTGTCTATAGCACAGCCACTAGGCTGTCCCTCTGGCTGCTCACACCTGTGAGACCCACCAGGTAGTGTCTGGTCACAGCCTCAGGAGCGTCTGTCTGTGTGGAGTGACGGTGACGTCTGGGTCTCAGTCTGTGATGATGTGCAGCTCCAAGAGCAAGTCTGGGCTTCGAGAGAGTTCTTCTAGAAAGAGGGGACTGGCCACTGGCAGAACCTAACCCTCAGGGGCAATGCTCTCCCTTTATCCCCATTTTCCAGTTGCTTCCTTGCCTGGCCGACCTCAGATCATGTCTATCCCACAGGTCCCCACGGGGACGCCACCCAGTAGGTCCCTCTCACTGCCCGAGG